>JAQQSK010010780.1:0-12547 GCA_028658325.1 Potorous gilbertii | reverse complement strand
AGTGACTTGCCCAAGGCCAAACAACTAGTTTCTCTGGTCACAACTGAACTCTGGTCTTCCTGTCTTGTGACTTATCACTCTATTCTCTGTGCCGTCTAGCTGCCTGCACTGCTAATCTTGGATATCTCTCAAACATCTGATCTGGCAGAGAGCATGTTAAACAGAACCCTCTCCCTCCAGAAGCAGTTGGTGGTTCCTATGAGTTACAGCACTGGAGGAGGGTAGAGGTGGGACACCATAACTGCCTAGACTGTTCCCACCACTTAATATTCGAGCAGAAAATGGACATTAGTGCCCTTTCAAAAATATTCCTTACCATAAAGATTGTCTTCATCTCTTGTTACCTTTCTTCCTCTCATGTTTACCTGAAACATTAAAAAAATAGGGTTTAAATAAATAATGGAAACTTTGAACTGTGTGATCCCTCTTGGGGTTATGAATGTTGACAGAGGATGGGCAGGTTAGAGATAATGACTACAGCTAGGAGTCAAACTTGGCTGTTTCATGAACTGAGTCCATGGTGTATAACATGGAGCTCACTAAGATCAGGAGACTCCCTCATCCTGTGGGACCTCGAAGAAATCAGGCCATCTACCTAAGCCTCAGCTTCTTCACATGTGAAGTTGGATTAGATAATCTCTAAGAATCTTTTCAGCTCTATGATTCTCTGTTCCATCAATGGATGCCTCAAGTTCAACCACAATTGATTCCTTCCTTTGAGTAGGAAATTATCATTTTCAAAAATAAAAGTGCCCAGCATGGCTCATCCATTAATGTAAAATATCTTATCAGATAGGAGATGGATATTGAAATTGTAAAGTAGGCACTTATTACCTATGTGATACAAGGTAAGTATCTTAACCTCTCAGAGCTTCACCTGTAAAATAGAGGAGTTTGTTCAAAGTAATAGGAAGATACTAAAATGTTTGAATATGGTGTGACATCATCAGATCTGTGTTTTAGAAATATCAATTAAGCATCCACTTGGAGGATTGAATGGAGGCTTTGTCCTTTTTGAAGGGAATTTAGGGATAATTCTGAAAGGAGAAGGAGTTTTAGCTCTGCAGAATTTCCAGATCCAAGTCTATACCTTTCCTTGGTCCCATTTCTGTTTTCTGAACCCACTTCCTTGTCCATTAGCTTGTAAATCACTGACACCCAGGTATCCTCTAGAGTACTATATCCTCTAGAGCTATTATTATATTCTAGAAAGTGGTAGTCATTTAAAAATAGCTGAAATGGAAAAGTGTTCTGATTCCTTGGCTTCAGCCAGCTGGTGATCTTTTTGCATTAGGGTATTGTGACCTCTAATTCCTGAACTTTTCCTTATCAAAGTGGAATCATTTTGACTCTTTTTCTAATTTTCAGTAGGCTTTCCATAAACTCCCACCTTTAAGATTGACTGAATGAACAATGATAACCACTTTTCTTTTTTAGTATTAACATCTTGTGGTCTGTGTACAAGAAAGTACCTTGGAACTAGTTTAGTCTATATTTTACTAAGTTAGACCACTCTTTGCAGATCTGGACTCATTCTCAAACCATCTTACTCTTTGTAACAATTGTTCATAGCCAAGCTGTTTCCATTTTAAATCAGCACAAATTAGTTGTATCCTTAACTCGTTATGGAATATCATACCTTTGCTTAATTAGTTTATGACCTCCACATCTTTATGAAGTTTTTTGATCCTCCTTCTGTCAGCTTTTGTGGTAATCTGCCCATATATATCATGAAAATAGAAGACATCTCCCCTTGATGATGAAATGGACTATAGAAAGGCAGGATCTCTTTAGGACAGATTATCTGGTTTATGCCTCATCATTTACACAATCATTTTCAACCATTCTTGCTGTGTGATTTCAGGATATGCAGCCTTCAAACTGTACAAATTCCAAAGCCAACCAGTTAAGGTTTTGCAGCAAGATATCTTTCTTAATTCAATCAATTCTGTATTAGTTTGGTCACATGACCAATACAAGCTTCCCATTATGCTTCCTCAAGGAGCATATGATTTTCTGTGGCACAGGCCATCCATATCCAGCACTGTCCAAGGGCATAAGCTCTTTTTCACCTTTTTGTCATTTAATCTTCTTTGTCTATTGTGATTTCCATACTTATAACTCCTCTTTAGGACTAAATTTATGACTTCATTTCCATATACTGTGTCCTATTGCAACCATATTAGGAATTTGTGAAAAATGAATTTCTGACAATTTAGAAAATACAAGCTGAGTGGCATTTTCTGTATTATTTTTCTGAGGGATAAATTAGTAGTTTCCCAAATCTCTTATAGCATCTGAATTAAAAGGTCTAATAATCTTATATTTACACTAAATGAGAGGACAGAATCGGGAGAAGATAATTATGCATTGAATCTGAGAGATCTATAAGACATCCCATTCAAAATGTTCAATAATCAGGTCATGATGGGGTATAAGAACCCAGTAGAAAGACTAACACTGGATCTCTAGATCTGGAAATCATTGGTGTGGAGATAGTAGTTGAACAAACAAGATATATGAGAAAGTGTAGTGAGAATATAGAGCCTAGAGAGATTGAGAAGGAATAGTCAGACAGGGAAGAGGATAACTAACAGAGAGGAGTGTCATGAAAACTAAGAAAGAAAAGAACCTTTTCAGCAATGGAGTGATCAACATTGTCAAAATATGCAGAGAGCCTGAAAAGAATAAAGATGCAAAAGACCATTGGATCTGGCAATTAATGGATCATCAGAATGTCTGAAAAATCAGTTTCAATTGGGAGATGAAATCAGGAGGCAGACAGAAAGGGGTTAAGAAGAGAGTGATTAGAGAATAAGTGGAGGTTACCAGGTATATATGGATTTCTTTTTTTATTTCCAATGTGTAAATGCTTATTTTTAAATGTTTACTTATTTATTTTTAGTTTTGAACATTCATTTCCACAGAATTTTGAGTTCCAAATTTCTCCTCCTCTCTCCTCTCCCCCAAGTCATAATGCCTTGCATTCTGATCATCCCTCCCACAAATATGCCCTCCCTTCTATCACACCCTTCTCTTCCTTTATCACTATCTTCTCTCTTTTCTTGTAGGGCAAGATAAATTTCTATACCCCATTACCTGTATTTCATGTTTCGCACTTATATGCAAAAACAATTCTCAACATTGGTTCCTAAAACTTTGAGTTCCAACTTTTCTCTCTTCCACCCTTCCCATTCATCCCTACTGAGACGGTAAGCAATTCAATATAAGCTATATATGTGTAGTTTTGCAAAACATTTCCATAAGTCATTCTGTGTAAGACTAACTATGCTTTGCTCCATCCTATCCTGCCCCCCATTTATTCTATTCTCTTTTTTGACCTTGTCCCTCCTCAAAAGTGTTTACTTCTATTTCCCTCCTCCCATTTGCCCTCTCTTCTGTCATCCCCCCTCCCCACTTGTACCCTTCTTTCCTCCTTTCCTATAGAGTAAGATGGATTTTTCATACCTAGTTGAGTGAGCATATTATTCCCTCCTTAACCCAAATGTGAAGAGAGTAAGCTTCACTTTTTCCCTCTCAAATCCTCCCTTTTCTCCTCCATCAAAAAAGCTTTTTCTTGTGTCTTTTATGTGAGAAATAATTTGCCTCATTCCATTTCTCCCTTTCTCCTTCCAATGTATTCCTCTCTTACCCCTTAATTTTATTTTTTCAGATATCTTCCCTTCTTATTCAGCTCATCCTGTGTTTTCTGTCTATATGTGTGTGTCTATATATGTGTGTGTGCATGTGTGTGTGTCTGTGTGTATAATCCCCCCAACTACCCAACTATTGAGAAAAGTCTTAAGAGTTATGAGTACTTAATTTCCATATAGAAATGTAAACAGTTCAGCTTTAGAAAGTCCCTTATGATTTTTCTTTCCTATTTACCTTTTGTGCATCTCTTGATTCTTGTGTTTGAAAGTCAAATTTTCTAATCAGTTCTGGTCTTTTTATCAAGAAAACTTGAAAGTCTTCTGTTTCATTGAATGACTATTTTTTGTCCTGTGTTATACCCACTTTTTCTGGGGAGGTGATTCTTGATTTTAATCCTGGTTCCTTTGACTTCTGGATATCATATTCCAAGCCCTTCCATCCCTTAATGTAGAAGCTGCTAGATCTTGTGTTATCCTGATTGTATTTCCACAGTACTGGAATTGTTTCTTTCTAGCTGCTTGCAATATTTTTCCTTGATCTGGGAACTCTGAAATTTGACTACAATATTCCTAGCAATTTCTCTTTTTGGATCTCTTTCAGGGAGTGATCAGTGGATTCTTTCAATACTTATTTTGCCCTCTGGTTCTAGAATATCAGGGCAGTTTCCTTGATAATTTCATAAAAGATGATGTCTAGGTTCCTTTTTTGATTATGGCTTTCAGGTAGTCCCATAATTTTTAAATTATCTCTCCTGGATCTATTTTCCAGGTCAGTTGTTTTTCCAATGAGGTATTTTCACATTACCTTCCATTTTTCATTCTTTTGATTTTATTTTGTAATTTCTTGGTTTCTCATAAAGTCATTAGCTTCCATAGGTTTCATTATAATTTTTAAGAAACTATGTTCTTCAGTGAGATTTTGAATCTCCTTTCCCACTTGACTAATTCTGCTTTTTAAAACATTCTTCTCCTCATTGGCTTTTTGGACCACTTTTACCAGTTGAGCTAGCCTATTTTTTAAAGGTGCTATTTTCTTCAGTATTTTTTTGGTTCTCCTTTAGCAAACTGTTGACTCTCTTTTTACAATTTTCTTGCAGTGCTCTAATTTCTTTTCCCAATTATTCCTCCACCTCTCTCATTTGATTTTCAAAATTCTTTTTGAGCTCTTCCATAGTCTGAGATCATTGCATATTTATTTTGGAGGTTTTGGAAGCCTTGACTTCCTCTGATGGTATACATTGTTTTTCTTCATCTGAAAGGATGGAAGAAAATACCTGTTCACCAGGAAAGTAACCTTCTATACTCTTATTTTTTTTCCTTTTTGGAGGCATTTCCCCAGCCAGTTACTTGACTTTTGAGTCCTTTGTCAAGAAGAGGGTATTCTCTAGGGACTTGTAAGTTCTCAGTTCCTCTAAGGTGGCACAATCAAGGGAGAGGAGTTTAATCTTCTGGTCTACACACTGGTCTGGTAGCAACCAAAAATTTTCTGCCCAGAATCTGAAAGTAGAATGCCCTCTCCACGACTGCTTCCAACTCCACCATTGCAGCGCTCCTCTTCCTTATCCCCGGGCTGTGCTCAGGGCTGAGAATCAGAACCCCCCAGTGCTTTAGGCAGAGGGCAGGGCAGCCACTCATGGATAATGTACATGGATTTTTCAAGGAGTTTGACAGAGAAAGAGAAAAGAGAGATATAGGAGGGGATAAGGATAAATTGATTTGGGGGGACAGGACCATCTCTTCATTTGACCCACTGGAATAAAAGAAAAAATAGTAGTGAATGATGTCAAAGAGTTGTGAAGGAGGTCATATGAAGAGATGCTTACCTCAGCTGAGAGGGTGAGGGAAAGGATTGTGTGGGAGGCTTGTGAACAGAAGTTTTAAAACAATAATTGTGGATGGTGAAATAGGGAATCACTTAGGAAACGATGAGTGGATTGCCTCACAGTTGTGAGGATTCGGTTGAGATTCAATAACATAAACTTATAATGGATCTTTTAAGCAAGGTTATAAGACATTCTACAGCTCCCCTCAGCTTCAGCACATAAGTACAAGCACCAGCGACCAATGGTGGCAGCTATTCAGGGTTAGAGTAATCAAAGTATGCTCCATGTATAAGGCAGGAGAAGAAAGAAGTCAAGAGATTAGAGCATACATGTGAACAGGTTCACTAAGGGGTTGAGACTGAGAAGGAAGAATGTAGCTAGAGCAGGAATGATGGTCTAGCAAAATATGAGAGGTTGAAAGTTTGCAGATCATAGAAGGGAGGAATTGCAGTTTTAGGAGGAGTGAGGCATAGAAAGAAATGGAATGATAGGAGGTTCTAGTTAGATGGTGGGATTTCATTGTTCTTGATTATGAAAGTGAAATGTCAATATCAAGACCAAGCTATTCTTATGTGTAGCTGAGGTTGAGTGGAGGACTGGGCCATAGGAATTGAGTAGATTGAAGACCTTGGAAACAAGATTATTTGAGGGAACATCAACATGTATGTTGAAGTTCCCTAGTATGAAGGCAGGAAGTGGAATGGACGGAGAATGAATCAGGCACTGATTTTACTAGAAGAGTGTCCCAGTGTAGATAATTACCACCAGAATATATACTTTGATAATGGGATTTCAAAGGAGGAGAGGCTGCTGAGTGAGGGTGCTAGAAGATTCTGTTAGTGACAATGGGGAACAATGAGTATTTCAGCTCCCACTCTGGGATGAATGAATTGGGGGAGAGAGGTGTAAGAGAAGGAACACATACTACTGGAAAGAAAGACAAGGCATGAAGTATTCCCCTTGGGGAGGCATTTGTCAATGAGAGCAGAAAATGGAAGGAGCATGAGAAAATAATGGGAAACTGTCTAATGAATTAGAGATTAACAAATCCAAAGAGAAATACCATTGTGACTCTCTAGTAGATAAGATAAGAAATGGAGGTGGGGAGTAATCAAAAGCTTTTTTTCTTCCCAAACATCTCCATTCAGTGCACCTACCAGTTCCATCCACATTGTCCCCAAACTAGATTTTGTATTCCTACCTCCATGACCCTAGATTCTGATTGACAAACATTTCTATATCTCATTCCATCTCTGGTATGCCCTGCCACTTCCTGTCCATTTTCCTGTGATGCTAATGTGTATAGCCTTGTCTGACTGTTCATTTGTTGGATCTTCATCTGGACACTCCAAGGTTCTTTATTGGACAGTCTTAATCTCTTTCTCTATACTATTTCACTTGGTGATTTCACGAACTTCCATGAATAGAATTATCATCCCTATATTGAAGATTCTGCAATCTACTTATTCAGCCCTAACCTCCCTCCTAACCTTTAGACATTTCTATTGGACATGTTCAACCAGCTGTCCTTTAAATAACTTAATCTCATCATATTCAAAACAGAACTCATTCAATCGTTCCATCTTCCACTCATCTGTCAAATTGTCTTCCTAAGGTACCTATTACTCCTTTATTCAATGAATTCTAGTGGCCTCGTATTACCACTAAGATCAAATATAAATTCCTATCTTTGGTGTTTAAAATCCTTCATCAACCGTCCCCTTCCTATTTTTCCTATCTTTTTATATCTTCTTCCCCTTCACATACTCTGTAAGTTACTTACATTGGAATCTTTACCAGACACTCTATTGTATCTCCAGATTCTGGGTCTTTTCCAGAACTGTCCCGCATGCTCAGCATTCTTTTGTTCCTCATCTCTACCTGCTAGCTTCCCTGACCTCCTTCTAATCTCATCTAGAGTCCTACGTTCTCCAACATGGCTTTGGCAGTCCACCTTAATCTTAGTGACTTCCCTGTGAGATTATCCTTTCTGTGTCTCTCAGTACATATACTCTGTGTGTGTATGTGTGTGTACATATATGTTTATATTTAATGACATGTATATGTATATAGAATTGTGTTATGCATATGTATGTAAAAGTGGTATGGGTGCATACATCTATATATACATTCAAATATATATGGGTATATGTATATATACACATATACATGGATATATATGTACATATGTCTATGTTTATATGTATGTGTATCCATATATGTGTGTACACACACACACACACGTAAAACATTGTTTGTTATCTCTCCCATTAAACTGTGACCTTCTTGAAAGCACAACCTGTAGCTAGGAGGCAGAATGCATAAACTGCTGGACCTGGAGTCAGGAAGAGCAGAGTTCAAATCTGATCTCAGACACTTACTAGATATGTAACTCTGGGCAAGTCATATAATTCCTATTGTCCTCAGTTTCCCTAACAGTAAAATGGAAACCACCTATATACCACCTACACACCACCTATCTCTCAAGGATCAAAGCAGATAATTCTTGTAAAGCCCACAGCCTGTAGTTCAATGCCTGACACACAGTCGGCTCTACAGAAATACTTATCCCCCTTCCCCCTTTTTTACCATTATTTTTATCCCTAGAGCTTATCACCAGGCCTAGGTTCATAGAATAATAATAAATGTTTGTTTAATTGACTTAACATAACTTTATTCCCTTCCACATAGCTCTAACTCTGAGTAATTACTTGAACACTGGAAAGGACTTGCCAATCAATAAACCATCCTGTGAAACTAACCATCATTTCCTCTGGCTTCACTGTCCAAAACATTCCTCCTTGGCCCCCATCTGGCTCTATGTGATTTCTTCCCTTTACAACATAAGTTCCCTGTGGACGGGTACTGTCTTACTTATATTTTTATTCCCCTCACTTAATAAATTTCTTTTATTCTTTCAATACAATACACTTTTTAATTGATGCTTCCTTATCCACCAAGGCACATGACAACTTGACAACTATAGTTTGTGTGCAATGGAATTGTCAGGGCTGTCCATGCCTCTTCCTCTCTAACTTTTGTATCTGCTTTGCTTTCCCCTCACCCTCCACACTGCATCCTGTATAATTGTTCACATATCTTAATTATTATTTTGTTCCTCAGTGACTTCCTGTCTGCATATTTCCACACCAGCCCAGGACCAGTTTTGCATCCTAGTCTCATATGCAATAGATCTTATCAGAAAGAACTTAACTGCTGTGATCAGTTGAATTTAGCAAGAAAAGTAACCCTTTCTCACTCACAGTGAGGGGAAAAAGAAACTGCAAAAGTTTGCAGCCAGGGCTGAGGTGAACCTTGGGTGGAGTACAAACACATTTATCTCTGTTGTGTGACCTGCACCGTGATGCACAAATTTCCTGCTCTGCTGAAATGCATCTCTGCCAGTTCATGGCCACAAATCCTCTCACGCAGGTAATTTACAGCATTTAATTTTTAGTCTATACCACATAAGCAGGGCCAACATCCCCAGTAACATAGTAAATTATATTCTGTCCTCTGCCCTCTTCTCATCTTACCCTTTCTTTTTCTAGGTGATTTGTCAAGATTGAAAAGGTTTATCTCTATGTAAATAACTCATCAATCTATATAGCCAAACTTTTCCCCTCTCCTGAACAACTGTCTTTCTCCTCTAGCTACTTGCTATATGCCTATCTCCATCCATATGTCTGATACTTCAAACCCAATAAAGGAACGTGGATTTAGAGCTGCAATGGAGCTCATCATCTTCCCATCAAAGGACATGCTATCCTTTTCCTAACTTCCCCACTAACAGCCATATCATCAACAATCTTCATTACCTAGGTTTACAGCCTTGGATTGAACTTCAAATCTTCAGTAATTCATCTTCCTGCAAGACTGCATATATGTGTACATATATATATATATATACATATATATGTGTGTGTATGTATGTGTGTGCATGTGTGTGTGTGTGTGTGTGTGTATATATATATATATATATATATATATATATATATATATATGATATCCTACAGATTTTATACATGTTCCTACTAGTAATAAGGCCCACTAGAGTTTATTAAGTAAGGGTGAGGGTTACATGGTTGAACCTGTGCTTTTGGCAAATCCCTTTGGTAGCTTAATCAAGTTATGGCAATTCTATTTCTGCAATATATTTGTGTCTCTTATACCTACTCACATAGCATCCCCACCTCCACACCCATTCAGGCTCTACTCACTTCTTACCTGAACTTTTGCAAGACCCTCCTAGTTAGAATCCCAGTCTCCATTTTTTCAGTTTCCTGATTTCATAAACAAATAAGAAGAGCATGGGAAAAATTAACTTATCAGATCCATGGACAAGGGAAGAGTTTATGATTAAACAAGAGATTGGGAAGACTACAGGAAGTAAAATGGATAAGTTTAATAACATGAACTTCAAAAGCTTTTGCACAAACAAAACCCCTGGAACCAAAATTAGAAAGAAATCCAAAAATCAGAGAGAAAATTTATAGCAAATTTCTCTGATAAAGGTCTCATTCCTCAAATATGTGGGGATGTCAGTCAAATATATTAAAATAAGAGCCATTCTCCAACTGACAAATAGTCATAGGATATGAATAAGCAATTTTCAAAAGAAAAAATTGAAGTTATCAACAGTCATATAACAAAATGTTGTAAATCACAATTGACTAGAGAAATACAAATTAAATTTCCACCTATGATATTGCCTATCATGACAAAAAAGGAAATGAGAAATGCTAGAAGGGATATGGAAAAATTGAGATACTAATGCACTATTGGTGGAATTGTGAACTGGTTTACCCATTCTGGAGAAAAATTTGGAATTATGCCCAAAAGACTATAAAACTCTACATACACTTTGATCCAGCAATGTCACTACTAGGTCTGTATCCCAGAGATCAGGGAAAAGGCAAAAGAAATTATTCATACAAAAATATTTATATCAGTTCTTTTTTGTGGCAGCAAAGAATTGGAAACTGAGGAGAGGCTCTTCAGTTGGAGAATGACTGAACAAATTGTAGTATATGACTGTGATGCAATAGTATTGTGCTATAAAAAATGACAAGCAGGATAGTTTCAGAAAAATTTGGAAAGACTTATGTAAATCAATACAAAGTGAAGTGAGCAAAACCAGGAGAACTGTACAAAGTAACAGCAACAGTGTAACAATGATCAAATGTGAAAGACTTTAGCTACTCTACCAAAAAAATGATCCAAGATGATTCCAAATACTCATAATGGAAAATGCCAAACTTCTCTAGAGAAAGAAGTGATGAACTCTAAAGTATACTTTTTTCTACTTTCTTTATTTTTCTTGCATTTTTTTGCAATATTTTGCAAGAAAAGATGCTTTGCATGACTTCACATGCTTAACTGATATCACATTACTTCCCTTCTAAATGGGTAAGGGAGACCCTGGAGAGAGGGGGTATTTAGAACTCAAAATTTTAATCAAGGAATGTTAAAATAAAATTTTTATAATAGAGTTTCAGAAGAAAGTTATGTAAGGAGAATTAATATGTCTTCCACATCCAAGATAGTGGAGCAATCAGTAGATCACTGTCCCTCTCCCATTCTTATCCCTGAAGACCCATAAGACAGTACCCCAGAACAGATCCTGGGATATCAGAGCTAGAGGAAAAACAGAGTGGATCAGTCTTTTGATCCAGGAGACTTAAAGGATTGGCAAATAAGGTTTGTACCACTTGAATTAAAGGGGAATGTTGTTCAAGACAAGAAGCATGCCAACAAGATGGTTGCAGGCTCCACCTCAACAAACCAGCAGGAGATCCTGAGCCCCGGAGTGGTGGAACAGAAAAACACCAACATCAGGTTGCCCCAATGTGCCTTAGCACAGCCAGGGGAACCAGGAAATTCCAACATGGAGAACTACCAGATGCACCAGCACAGCCCTGAGCAGGCAGGCTTTCTCCAGGAGCTGATCTCCCACTGATTCAGTGCAGTCCTGAGTGAGGCATTTTCCAGCAGCTGAACCTCCCCATGCATCAGCAAAACTTCGGGGAAAAGCAGAGAAACCTCACCAGGCCTTAGCACATGCCAGGAACCACTACTAGGAACCCAGTTCAGCATCAAGTAAGGTGCCAAATACCTACAGCCTCCAGAAGTAGGCTACTGAGTGCCATGGCCCGAAACTAGTGAACAGAGCCCCAAACCCTAGCAAAAGTAGCTTGGGATAGTGCCCTCTGTAATCTAGCAAGACAGCTTAACTTTAAAAGCCAGGAAATAGGCAAACAAGGTGAACAAAATGTATAAAGGACAATGGCCATAGAGAATTATTATGATGACAGGGAAGATCAAAACACAAACTTGGAAGAGGACAACATTATCAATATACCCAAATCTGAAACATCAATGGAGAATATGAATTGGTCTCAAGCCCAGAAAGCTTTCTTAGAAGAGATCAAGAAGGATTTTTAAAGTTAAATAAGAGAAGGAAAGGAAAAAAAATGGGAAAAGAAATAAGAGGTATACAAGAGAAAGCCAACAACTTGGGAAAGAAGGATAAAAATTTAATGTAGAAAATAATTCCTTTTTAAAAAATTGGCCAAATGGGAAAAAATCCACTGAGGAAAATAAATTCTTCAAGAGTAGAATTGTACAAATGGAAAAGGAGGTACAAAAAGGAGCTGAAGAAGACAATGTATTAAAAATCAGACTAATGACTCTATGAGACATTAAGAATCAGTCAAGCAAAATTAAAGAATGAAAAAATGGAAGAAACTGTAAAATACTTCATTGGAAAAACAACTTACATGGTAAATAGACCCAGGAGAGATAATTTAAGAATTAATGGTTTACTTGAAAACCATGATCAAAAAAGGAGAGAAAAGGATAAGCATTGTTTGAACATTACTCTCATTGGATTTGGCTCAAAGAGGGAAAAACATAGACATTCAGTTGGTGATAGAAACTGATCACATTTTACAGGGAAGTAGGAGGGGAAAGGGGAGAGTAAAGGTGGGAGTGTGGATAGAAGGCAGTGAAGAAAAGAGGGAAATAGTGGTAGGGGAAAGAGGCAAAAAGGAAAGGGGGCTAATAGAGTTT
>JAQQSK010010779.1:0-12547 GCA_028658325.1 Potorous gilbertii | reverse complement strand
ACCTCATCACATAGTGGTCTACATGGGTTCCCATAATTCTTAGCAAACCTTTCATCAGATCTGGAAGCACTCATCTTCATTCACCAATTTAATTACATTCCCATGAGAGGCTAATAGCTAAAACAGATCATAATTTTGAAATTATTAAATACAAACAAAACAAAACCAACAAAGTTGACCGTTTCTATCATTGACAAGTTTCTTACAAAGTCATGCAGATGAATTTATGGATACATTGGTGTTGTCTGAATTTGCTATATGTTCTAATTACCAATGGCATTTTTTAGCAATACATACAATAGGGCTATTTGACAAAAAAATGTTGATAATTTATTTGAATTAGTGGCAGCCTCACCAAAATAACTACTAATTAGCAGCAACACCATTTCTCTTTTACAAATCTATATAGTGACTTAAAATGGATCATGAATGTGAACTAAAAAGAAAATAGGTCTCTCGCATATTATTTGTGAATTAGTTTCCTATAAATATCATAAACTTTTGAGAAAGAGTCATCAAAGTCCCATCAAACAATATGTCAGTGATATTAATAATGATAAAATTATAGTACATCTTTTAATTGAAGTACAGTTAATAACTGTACTATTAGTTTAGCTTCTGGTCTGTTTTCTTGATTTTAGAAATGGAGAATTAAAGCATTGAATAATGCCTGACAAAATAATCAAGTTTTGTCTATGTAGCAGAAAGGTATCAAGGTTTGAAAACTATCTAGTCAGTTTGACTGGATGTGTACAGGTGATTTGGGGCTACATTAAATAAACTTAAATAATTGTAATCTGTGCTTTTCTTCTTTGTTACATATAAACAACCTGAAAGTCAATAAAATGCATCTTTATTTCTTGGCAGAGATCATATGACTTTTTTAAGATAATGAAGTATGATTTTCTTCAGATAAATTTTCCATAGAAATATCACTTCAAATTCTCCCTCTGATGTGATATTTTAGAATAATTCAAACAATTGAAAGATAATATCAAAAATTAATATTAGATATTTTCTTTAGATTCATTAGTATCAAAGGAACCATTCTTTTAAGCTATCATTTATAAGTAACATCTTACAATTTGGAACAAAATCCACAATTTCCAAAATGAAGTCTTCTTCAAATAAATTTCAAAATAAAATATCTGGTTGGAGATATTGAAAGCTAACTAAAAGCACTCCCAAGTTACTAACTTGCCAACCTGTAAGAAAATCTGTGTGACTAAAATGTAATATGATTTCTTTTATGTGCCTTGGGGCTTGATATTATTATTTTTAATGAACACATGTCTGGGACATGAAAACTTGCAAGTAATTTCACTATCTCCCAAATATTTAGTTCACCGGAATATTACAGTTGCCTGACTATGCTAGATAAAGGAATTAGATTTATAAGAATTTATGACTAAAACCACTTTTATGCTCCTATATCCTTATCTATTTTGTCTCATTCAATTTTAAATACAAAAGGGAAGATATAGCATATTATGAAATTTCCATTATAGGATAGTACCCTGCTATGTGACAAAGAAGAAATAGACAAGAATGACTGAAGTATTTTGAAGGGCTTGGCATCTTCAGCTATATAGGCTTAGGGAGTTATCAATAGTACCCAATATCTGAGGATAAGAGATGTGCTTGATTTGACCCTAAAGAAGTTTGCTAAAACAGGCAGAATTCTCTGGAGTGAGATGCATACTTTACCCAAGCAATTTTCCCATGTGACATTTCTACTCTTATTTTATAGTGAATGAAAGCAGTTGTGATGAGGATACCTTGACACTTATAGGGCTGCATGTAGTTAAGGGTAGTAGATAATATAAATACTATTAAAATATTCTTTAATAAATATAAAAATATAAAAGTTTTATTAAAAACATGTAATATAAATATGCTTCCATTAACTTTACATTTAACTTAATTTCAAATATAAGTAATTATTGAGTCATAATAGATGTTTGTGAAATTTGAATATGTTTCTCTCAAAGACTGTAATTTGCAGAGAAATGGTATATCAACTTAATCTAGAAGTTACATATACAAATGAACTCTTAGATCTCCTCCCCAGTTTTGATGTTTAAAGTGTTATAATCACTTCCCTGTTTCTTCCTCTGAGTTTCCATCAGGCATGGTTGAAAATTTTCATTCATTTTTGCTTACAGAATCTTAGCAAATTCTTTTCACTGCATTATTTCACAAAAAAAAATTGTGTTAGTGTGTGTATGTGTGTGTGTGTGCGTTTCTGTGTGTGTATTCCTTTATATTTGCCTTGACGATGTCAGAGGATCTGAGTTCAAATCCTAGTGCCATCACTTATATCCTGTATGACCTTTTGCATTCATTTAGCTTGTCTGGGCTTCAGTATTATCATCTCAAAAGAAACTTGCACTTGATTATGTGTAAGTTCCTTTCCAACCTGAAACCTATGATCCTATGTTAATGTACTTCAATTTACTTAACCATTCTTCTTTGTTAGAAACTCAGTTCGCTTCCAGTTTTATTTTTAATTCTTACAATGCTACTATGAAAAGTATTTAAACACATTACTAATGATGGAATCATTGGGGCAAAAGATATCATTTTTATAAGCTTTACTGTATTTATACTACCAGTTACATCTCTAAAAAGACTCTCCCTCTTAAAATTCAACACAATTATATATTTTCTGAAGCACTTACTGCCTAGGATTTCTGGTGATAGTTGAGAGTTTGGGGAATGAGACTCCAGCAAAATATGTTTTAAGTGAGTCTTCCATCGCTAATTCGGTAGTATTAAACAGGGTGTGCTACTGTGGCATTTAGGTGCTTTTCTACTGAAAAGGGAGTTGTGGCATTTATGTCTATAAGGACCTGTGTTTACGTTTCTGTGCCAGTGCTACTGAAATGTCATATGTGAACCAGGGAGAGTGTTGAAAATATGGCCCCAGGGTCAGTCAATGATGTGAATGGGGTAATAACTTAAGTACGTATCATTGCCTTAACAAGTAACCCTTGAACACTGAAAAGATTTAATCAGGAGACAAAATAATTGCTGTCATTCATAGAGTCTGTGTCCAGTCATCCAGTCCATGATCTATGCATGTTCTTGCCAGGCATCTTCTTACCCAATGGAGTGTCTTTCTAGGGTGACTGATCAAAGTGAGAGGCCTAATTTTATGGGCACTGAACAGAATGAATTTAATTGATAAAAGTAGACATCCTACCTTGTACATATTAGGGATTTAATAAATTATTTGTTGAATTGGACTAAATTGTTGATAATATTGTGATTTGGTCAGTTTAATTTCTAGTAGAAATTTAGCTATAGTTATGTGAGCAGTAGAAATTTTTATGCCCCAAGAAGCTATTTGGTTCTTATCATTTCTGAAAATATCACTTCCGTTTTTAACTTAATATTCATGGAAAAATATTTACACATGATTTTTTCTCACCTTGGATATCAATATTTTGTCTCTTCCTTGCTCATGAAAATAGTATTTTCAAATTGATAATCTTTTCTGGTCCATATTTAATACTTTTGACTACTGTATACTAAGAAAGTTAAGATTAGCTACTAAGCCAAAGTATCCAAAATAAATAATAATTGGTTCTGCTGGGCTGATTTATCTACTAACTCATGCCAACAAAATTACCCTGTATCCCATGTCTGCTCTTTTACTCCCTCCTCTTCCTTCTTGCCCTCCCTCTGCTCCATGGAAAGTTCCAAATAACGGCCATGGTGAAGGACACGATGCTGATATTTTCTTTCTTCATGAAAACATGGTCCAAGGCCTAAACAATGGTGATAGAAATCACCATCCTTTCAGTCCTTCTGACCTTTAGAATGGGTTTAGGATGATGAAGACTACAGAGCAGTTATTATCCAGTTCCAGGGATATAATAGCATGTGGGAAAATATAATGGATATAATGGAAATCTACTTTCCCTTGGTGAAAAGACAGCTGTTGCAGAAGCAGTAAAAAGACATTCTCCAGTGAGAGGGACTGTCCCTGCAGGACTAGTACCCATTTCCAACTGACCTTTGCAGGACTCCTACTGGGATGTCAATCTTACTGTTCACAATCACAGACTAAGAAAAGCTGGGGAAGCTTTACTTGCATAAATGGAGGCATGCTATGTAGCCTGAAAATTGGAGCAAATTTCAGGAAACTCTTCAGGAAAAGAATGAAACTCTGAACTGTTTTTATGATAGATTGTGCAAAAACACCCAATGGTTTGCAATCTCATATGCACTAAATATAAGACATGATAGGATTATTAGTTCAACTTTTGTTAATAATCCTAATCAGTTATTTAGAATTATTTTCATGAGCAATAAATACATGAGTGTCATGAGAAAATAATATGGGAGTTAAAAGCTATCACTCATTATGTATGTGAGGGAAGAGACAGAGATACCTAATCTGTGAAAAATCAAAATGAAGATAGATTGATAGATAGATTGATAGTAGCTGACATTTATCTATTTATGAGAGAGACAGAAAGAGAAAAAGAGAGAGAGAGACAGAGAGAGAGGGGGAGAGAGAGGAACTTAGATTGAATCAATAAACCTAATCCAAAGAAGGCAATGAGGGCCCCATGATATAGAATAGAAAGAAAATAGATAATCAATAAGGGCTAGGTATTGTACTAAGGAAAGATCTTCAGGGGTCAAGTATTTTTACTGGGAGAGGAGTTGACAAATGGAAGGACATCATGGAGCAGTGCTTATATGTGTTTTACAGAATGAAAGGAAGCTGGCTGGCACAGTGATCAGATAATTGTGCTTGGAGTCAGGAATACTCTTCTTCCAGAGTTCAAATGTGTCCTCAGACATTTACTACCTATGTGATCCTGGGCATTCCACTTAATCCTTTTGTCTCAGCTCTTCATTTGTAAAACGAGAAATGGCAGAAGGAAATGGCAAACCACTTCAGTATTTTTGTTTTCTTTTCTGATTTACTTTTGTTCATTATTGAATAATAAAGACACATTGGAAAATGTTCAAAATTCAAATTGGGAAAATCAAGTTACTGGGAAGTCAAGTTTCCACCTTTCTAACCAGACTAATTACTGAAACTTGAGTGTTTGATTGCTCTTACTCTTGCTTTCTCTGTGTCTTTGAAATTTAAACTCATTCCCTCTTAATCTTCCCTCAGTGGATATTGAAATCAGCTGACCACTGCCCTCTAAAAAACAACTTTCCTTATACTTGAATACCATCATTGGGTCACTTCTCAGATGTCTCTTTCTAGCACTAAATGGAACCAATTCTTTTACTGTTTCCTCATAGGTCCCATTTTTCAACTCTTTAATTATCTTTGTGACTGTCCTCTGAACCTTGTCTAACATTATCTAATCTCTCAAGTACTAAAAGTCTGAAAGTGGGCATAGTTACCCTCGTAAAGATCTGACCCTTTGTGGAACACAAAGGAAATTACTTGTCTCACCTACCAATTGCATTTCTATTTATATAACCTAGGATCATGAGCAAGGATGCCTGGGGAGGAATAAAAAGATCTAGGCAATTGTGGGCAGCTATATTTGGCCAGAAGAATGTCTCAATAAATTGGTTCCATTAATGTAGCACATTCTGTCAGAGGGGGGACGTTTTTGGCCACATTGTTCAATTAGTGCTCATTAAGAGAAAGTGCTCTGTTGGCCTGGCTTCTGCATATGCTCAAGATAAGCCAATGACTAGAAGAACTTTCATACTTCTGGATTAGGAACTTTCATTTCTCTTGGTTGCAAGCCCAAAAGGACATCTCACTGTAGAATATTAAATAAATGAATAAAATTATGTCCTAAGTTATCTCATTATTCATCTTTAGTCTCAAAATATGTTTCAATGTGAGATTGCAGATGAAGTCTCTAATAGGAAGATGCTGTTGAAGTGATTATTTCTTGCTCAAATAGTATTCATATTACTCCATAAGTATGCTGTGCATATGAAACACAGGTTCTGGGGATAGATTAAAAAATGGTGTATAGTAATATAAGAAGAAGTGGTACAGTATTGTTCTTTGATTTATATATCTTCTGCTCATGAGTGAAGCAGGATAATTATAGAAATATAATATCATTTGCAAGGCATGATTTTAATGAAAAGAATATCTCCAACCAAATATTTCATTATACCTATTAAAAATATACTCAATTATTCAAAGGATTTACAGTCTCATAGATGTGAGTTTTCTATATCCACAGCTATAACCTTATTCGATGTTCTCTGAGAAATTCTCCACAAGTGGCCATACATCAGTTGTTCTTCAAACTCATGATGTGACCAGCATACTTTATTCAATTTTATCTATCTTCTATGACTCCTTTACAATACTCCAATATCTACAGAGATCTATGATGTTATAAATCCTGAACAACCTAAAGAGCAGATTGCCATATCTACATCTGTCTATCCTGTGCAGCTCATCTATGTCCTTGCAAAACTTTACAACAGCAGGTTCACCCATCATACAAAAGGCTTTCCTTAGTTTCTTTCAATATTCCATGGTTAATCAATGGAATAATCTGATCATCCCTCTGCCAGCCCTCAATTTTGCCATGTTACCAGTCCATTTTTTCTTTATGTCATATAATTCATTGATGTCAATCTTCACTAATCTTCTTTAGAGTTCCATATTGGTGATAGACTGCTTCCTAGTCACATCTACAATTCAGCTTTCCATTGACTCCTATCCATCATGAGTGATGACCATCTTTTACTCTTTGAAGGTAGTGGTGTCCCAGGTCTTGCCATAAAACAACACTGGTGAAATACTGATATGACAAAAGAGGCCTTTTTCTAATATGATAACCGTGGGGTTCATGACTAGTATCTTTTTAACATCTTAAAAACAATCAACCTGGTTCTCCTACTTTTCAGTTCTGAGCCTAAGTCATTATCCATCTGTCCTTTCTGTCCCAGAGCAACATATTTTTAGAAAAGTTCCTTAGGATTTCTGTTCAAACGCATCCTGAAATCTGGGCAATATACTGTCTTCATCTCTTTGATCTTTCCTATGTGGACGGACAGACCAAAATGCTATTAAAATTTCTTCTTGGAGTCTATGTGATGTTGTGAGGCTTTATGCAATATCATTTAGATACAGGGACATCTGGAGGGTTTTACTATTCTATTATCTTACTAGCTAGGCTGTGGAATATTTCCACAGCCCAGACTCTGCTCCAGTTCTCCTCTATCACACTGGTAAATATTTTTGTAGATCATTTATCTTTGCTTTATATCTCACTTGATGTTTATTACCAGAATGTCATAGAATGGTTTATTTCTGTTATTTCAACTTCTAAGGAGTCTTGAACGATATACCTATCTGCTTATCAAACATCTTGTTGTAAAAGAACCTCAAAAGGCCAAGTAAGTAGTGCAGTGGTGTAATGGTAACTTAAATGGGGAGATCTTTCCCATTTATTACTAGGCTTATGTGACCTGCTTAAATCATATAGAAGCCTAAGTTACATGTGCTTGGAGGAGTTTGCTAAAAGGAACAGGAAAAGAACTGGGAGGAAGTTGGTAAAAGTAGTTAGAGTGGAGGAGAGAGGATGCAGGTAGATAGGCACAACTGGTCTTGTGAGTGTTTGCTTTTGGGAAGGCCCTGGTGGGCAGTAGAGACAGGGAGGGTGAAGGCTTGCAATGGCTTTGTCCCCTGCAGTGCTAATGTGTATTGACTTCTTGGTTACTATGATGGATTTGACTTTCTGGTGTTATGATTTGGTTTTCTGGTGTCTGAATAAATGCTTTTCTTCTGCCTTCTATATGGAGAATCTGTTATACTTTGCAAGTTAGAACCATGCCAGCATATTCATAGTCACCCTCGGTGCTATGAATATTGTCTTGGTGATATATTTGGCATCATGAACAGGATCACAGGGTATAAAATCTCTATTTGGAGGCAAAAAGGTTTTAGAGGAAGGAATGGATATCCCATGATAGGGAGATTTACTTTATTTCTCTCTAACAAAGGAATGGGCTAAAAGCACTGAATCCTGTGAAAACTGGGAATTGAGGTTACAAGAGGGGGAAGGTGATTTGGAAAGGTGTTTTCAAGGAATATAAATAAAACCAGGACAAGAAGTGGCAAGAATGTGTAGGAGAGGTTAGATTTGGTTAATAAGTTACTGTATTATGTGTAAAAGCAGAGATGAGCTGCTGAAGGAAAAAAAAATCAGATGGAAAAAGTTAGCTGGTTTCCATGGAAATTCTCAGAATTCAAACTCTCTTTTAAAAGAGAAAGTTGGAGGGTTTTAGGTGGTAGCAGAAAAGCTTTTTATTTAGTTCACTTAGGGCATGTCTAAGAAAGTTAAAGAAGGAGGTAATGAAAACTGTTATAATGTTTGGAAATGCAGATGCATAATGTGATACCCCCTTAGCAGTTTCCTACAGGAATGTAATAGTGAAGACAGCTCTTTCTGCTTACAAGCACCTACTTCTGCCCCTAGTAACTGGGGAAACAAGGTACCCTCTTTCAGAGATTTAACAGTTAAGTAAATTAGGGTACTTTAGAAAAGATTAATTTCCTTGAGATAGAAGAATAAATAACCAGCAGATTCAAAGTCAGAATAGAATGAAAAGGAAAGAATTGTTTACTACTCTTTTGAGGGCAGGGACAGATTTTGGAGGCATAGGTAATATTCTGATAAACTTTACAAAATGTACTGAGAAAAGAGGCTTAATACTAGACAGAATAGAGAAGTAAGAACTGACCCCACAGGTCCTCCTGAATCCTTGTATCCAAGTTTGTCGCACCTTTAGAGAGAATAGGAAATTGGCCAAACCCCACCTCAGATTATAGAAATACACAGATGGGATTACAGACACCATATCAATTTGACCATATATTGGAAAAATCGATCAAATCATATAACTAAGGCATTAATAGAAACTGGGGCAGAGGCCGCCCTCATATAAGGAAACCTTGAAAAATTTAAACATGGAATTCCTATCACTGTCACAGGGCTGGAAGGGACTAAAATATCAGCCAGATGAGTCAAACTAATTATGAACATTGGACAGCTACCTAAGAAAGAATATACTATAGTAATTGTCCCCATTCCTGAATGCAACATTGAAATAGATATATTGAGAAGCATGACTTTAAATTTACCTGAGGGGAGATAACTAATTGGCACTAAGGAAGACAGGAATTAATACAATTTTAAAGGATAAAATGAAAATGGACCCAATCATTTTATCTGAACCTTCTGAAGTAATTACTTTAAAGCAGTATCTTGTGCCAGGTGGGCAAGATGAAATTACCAGTACTATAAAGGAATATGTTGAGGCAGGAGTGTTAGTCCTTACAATGACTCAATGGGACAATCCTGTCTGGTCAGTACAAAAGTCAGATGAGACATGGAGGATGACAGTGGATTTTAAACAATTGAATACGGTGACTCCTCTCTTGTATGCTGCTGTTCCTGATACCATTATCTTAATAGAAAGGATCCAGAAATATAATGGGACTTGGTATGCAGTTATTGATTTAGTCAATGCTTTCTCTAATATTTCAGTGGATTCTAAAATGTGGGACCAATTTCCTTTCACTTGGGAGTGCCGACAATGTAATTTCACATACTTGCCACAAGGATATCTGCATAGCCCTACTATTTGTCGTAGAATTGTGGCTGAATATTTAGATGAATTAGAGCTACCTATTGTACAGCTTAACCACTACGTAGATGATATTATGATATCAGGATATCATGTAAAAGAAGTGGAGAAGAGTTTAAAACTTTTAATGGAGCATATGAAAAACAAAGGTTGGGGAATTAACCCTGCAACAGGGCCAGCTCAAACTGTAAAATTTTGGGGTATATAATGGAAGAAGGGACTGTGATAAATTCTCTTTAAGCCTGACTGAAGATTCTGGATTTTCCTATGCCCACCAAAAAGAAAGAGGCCCCAAAGTTTATAGGATTATTTGCATATTGGAAACATCACATACCACATCAAGGACAAATTATGAAACCCTTGTATAAAACTTCAAGGAAAAATATAATTTTGAATGGGGGTTTGAGCAAAGTCTAGCTTTTGAAGAAGCAAAAGCTGCTATACAATTGGCCCTAGGTTTATTGCTTATGCAAAGTGGCTGGTGAAATTAAAAATGACTATAGAGGACGAATAAGCAAACTGGAGTTTAAGGAAAAAGCAACAAAGTCAAAGTGTACCCTTAGGATTTTGGTCTAGGACACTCTCTTCATCAGGAATTCAACATACCCCCTTTAAAAAGCTATTGTTAACTGCATATTGGGTTTTGGTAGAGACTGAACAACTGAATGGGCCATGAGGTAATATTAAGGCCTGGAATCCCAATTAAGACTTGGGTAATAAGTTCCCCAGATTCTCATAGAACTGGACATGCTCAAGAAGCTAGCATGATTAAATAGAAATGGTATATTCAAAATAGATCTAAAACAGGCAAAAATAGAGTTTCTGCTTTACATGAATCAATAGTCAATATAGATAATGAGAGAAATGATACACCCCCCGAACCAAAGCAACAGATGGTACACACTGTGTTAAAATGGAATGAGGGATATGATGGATTAAATGAGAAACAAGAGACATGAATGGTTTAATGATGGGACAGCAAAATATTTGGACCACAAAAGACGTTGGAAAGCATAGCCTATGATCCATATTACTAGGCATGCTTCAGAAAGTACTGGTATAAGTGGAAGTAGACAATATACTGAACTTATGGCAGTACATCAAGCTTTCAAAACAGAACAAGGACCATGTAATATACACACTGATTCATGGCCAGTAGCTAATGGGTTAGCTACATGGATGCCTATGCGGAAAAATAGAAATTGGGAAATTCATAACAAACCAGTGTGAGCCAAAGAAATTTGAGAAGATATATGGGACATAACTTGGGTTACTAATTGGTCTGTTTTTCATGCAGATTCTCACATAGCACTTAACATGTCAGAATGTGAATACAATGCACGTGCTGATCAACTAGCAAAGATTGCTACTCAACATATTGTCCCTACTCTCGCACCAACTGATAATCCAGTATTAGCAAAATAGGGCTATCAAATGGTCAGTCATGTAGGGGTCCAGGCTACACACCAGTGGGAACAAGACTGAGATATTAGTATGCCTCATTCACTGTTAAAACAAGTAGCAGAGGAATATTATATATGTCAAATGGAAAAATAATGAACTGCTCCTTGGGCAATAACTAGAGAGATAGCAAGGGGAAAAGTAATAGCTCAAATTTGGCAAATAGATTATATTGAACCCCCCTACCCCAAGATAAAGAATGCAAATTTATATGTACTTTTGTTGACACCTATTCAAGGGTATCAGTGTTTTGTTCCTATAAGAATGTGACCTAGAAAAGTAAAACACTAGATATTATAAGTCTATATCATGGAATCCCAACGCAGATTCAAAATGGCAATTGATCACTTTCAAAGGTAATGAATTGGAGAGGTATTGTATATTAAACAATATAGAATGGATATATCATATTCCATATTATCAAAAAAAATCTGGATTAATTGAAAAAATGAATTCATTAGTGAAAGAACACTTAAGAAAGTTAAATTCTAATAATTCTTATCAACATTGGAAAGATAATTTGTTCAATGCTTTACATAATTTGAATAATAGACCATTAGGAGGAAGTATACCTCTAATCAGAATGATGACCCCAGTCTGCAAATTAGAAACCAACAAACACATAAGATTCCAAATGTTGAGTATTAGGCTGTAAGGTCAGATGTCCCAGAACCATATCCAACGACACCTGGTTCAGCAGGATAGGGGATTTACATTATTTAAAGGACTTTTGATTGAATAGAAAAAAATAATAAAAATCTCTACTGGAATATGTATGAGAATCCCTGAAAATCATTTTGGAGATATATTACCTAATTCTGGGTTAGCAGCTCAAAGAAAACATATATTGGATAGAGAGATAGATTCTGATATCAGGGAGAGATTATTGTGACATTCTAAAATTTAGGTGAAGAACCCATACAGTTTTGTAAAAATGATAGACTAGTTCAAGCAATTTTTATTATTCCTTGTGAAACAATACCTCTTGTAAAAACTGACCCTCCTTCTGAAATAACTAGCAGAGGAATTGAAGGGTTGGTTTCTACTGATAGAATAAAATTGGGAGCTAAAGTAAGGATAAAACTAAAGCCAGATGATATTCTAAAGGCTGGTAAAGATCACATTATATTCTTGAAAAGTGGCTATGATGGTAGTGCAGTCATGTCCAGCTCTTTGTGACTCCATGTGAAGTTGTTTGGTTTTTTTTTTTTTTTTGGCAAAGATACTATAGTAGTTTGCCATTTCCTTCTCCAGCTCATTTTGCAGATGAGGAACTGAGACAAACAAGGATATTCTAAAGGCTGTGGAAATTATAGCACATGAGAAAGATAATTCCATTAACATTATTTATTCAGGAGAAGATAATTATCAAATTATACCTTTAACTTAAATATGAATGAGGCTATGATAGTGGGTTCATAGATTCCAGAAGCATGACTGACCCTGCCTCTGGTTATTGTGTCTGTTTCTTTTTGCA
>JAQQSK010010778.1:0-12548 GCA_028658325.1 Potorous gilbertii | reverse complement strand
GTTTTTTTCTCTTTTCTGAGCATTTTCCCAGCCAGTTACTTGATTTCTAAGAGTCCTCTCTACCCCTGGCCTAAATCCCCCCACCATTGTTTTTATTCTCTTTTGATCCTGTCCCTCCCCAAAAGTGTTGACTTCAAATTGATCCCTCCTCCCATTGCCCTCCCTTCCATCATCCCCCCGACCCTGCTTATCTCCTTCTCCCCCACTTTTCTGTATTGTAAGATAGGTTTTCATACCAAAATGAGTGTGCATTTTGTTCCTTCCTTTAGTCGAATATGATGAGAGTAAACTTCATGTTTCTTTCTCAGCTCTTCTCTTTTTCCCTCCACAAAAAGTCTCTTGCTTGCTTCTTCTATGAGAGATAATTAAACCCATTCCATTTCATCCTCTCTCCTCCCACTACATTTCTCTCTCACCGTTTACCTTAATTTTTTTTAAGATATGATCCCATCCTATTCAATTCATTCTGTGATCTCTGTCTCTGTGTGTGCATGCATGTGTGTATGTGTGTGTGTACCCACATGCGTGTACATGTGTGTGTGTGTGTGTATGTGTGTGCAATCCCACCAACTACCCAGATACTGAAAAGTTTCAAGAGTTACAAATATTGTCTTTCCATGTAGGAATGTAAACAGTTCAACTTTGGTAAGTCCCTTATAAATTCTCTTTGCTGTTTACTTTTTCATGCTTCTTCTCATTCTTGTGTTTGAAAGTCAAATTTTCTTTTCAGCTCTGGTCTTTTCATCAAGAATTCTTGAAAGTCCTCGATTTCATTGAAAAGCCAGTTTTTGCCCTTAACTATTATATTCAGCTTTGCTGGGTAGGTGATTCTTGGTTTTAGTCCTAGTACCATTGCCTTCTGGAATATCGTATTCCATGCCCTTTGATCCTTTAATGTAGAAGTTGCTAGATCTTGTATTATCCTGATTATATTTCCACAATACTGGGATTGTTTCTTTCTAGCTGCTTGAAATATTTTCTCCTTGACCTGGGAACTCTGGAATTTGGCCACAGTGTTCCTAAGAGTTTCTCTTTTTGGATCTCTTTCAGGTTGTGATCGGTGGATTCCTTGAATACTGACTTTGCCCTCTGGTTGTAGAATATCAGGGCTGTTTTCCTTGATAATTTCATGAAGGATGATGTCTAGGCTCTTTTTTTGATCATGGCTTTCAGGTAGTGCCATAATTTTTAAATTGTCTCTCCTGGATCTATTTTCCAGGTCAGTTATTTTTCCAATGAAGTATTTCACCTTATCTTCCATTTTTTCATTCTTTTGGTTTTGTTTTGTGATTTCCTGGTTTCTCATAAAGTCATTAACCTCCATCTGTTCCATTCCAATTTTGAGAGAAGTATTTTCTTCAGTGAGCTTTTGAACCCCTTTTTCCACTTGGCTAAATCTGTTTTTGAAAACATTCTTCTCCTCATTGGCTTTTTGAACCTCTTTTGCCAATTGAGTTAGCCTATTTTTCAAGGTGTTATTTTCTTCAGCATTTTTTGGGGTCTCCTTTAGCAAAGTATTGACCCATTTTTCATGCTTTTCTTGCATCTCTCTCATTTCTGTTCCCAGTTTTTCCTCCACCTGTCTAACTTGATTTTCAAATTCCGTTTTGATCTCTTCCATGGCCTGAGCCCATTGGATATCTATTTCAGATGTTTGGAGTACAGAGGCCTTGATTTCTTTGTCTTCACCTGATGATAAACTTTGTTCTTCTTCATCAGAAAGTGAAGGAGGAAACATCTGGCCACCAGGAAAGTAACCTTCTATGGTCTTATTTTTTTTCCCCTTTCTGGGCATTTTCCCAGCCAGTTACTTCCCTTCAGAGATTCCTCTCCACCCCTGCCTAGGTCCACCCAGCTAGTGCTTGGGGTCTGACATTTAAATGCTGCTCCCCAGTCTCAGGGCTTTCAACAGGGTGTAGGGCTGCTATTCAGTGGAATTAATTACAGGTTCTCAGGTTGGGGCAGGGTCACCTCACAGGCTTAGTTCCCTCAGGGTGTTTATGCAGAGATCTTCAGTAATGGACCCCAGCTCCTGCCCGCTTTGGGAACCCCTGGCTGCCACTGCCTCTGCTGCTGCCTCCTGAGGGGGCTTGAGTTATGGAGACACCCTGTTCCCCTCTTAGCCAGCCCAGAAGTCTCTCTCACTGACCTGTAGCGCCTGTGGGTGGAAGGACCTTCGTGGCTGCCGGAGATTCCGTCCCTGAAGTCTGCTCAGATCTGCTCCTCTTGGGACCACACGGCCAAGGCATGGCTGGGTTCCACTCCTGTGTTGTGAGATGGACCTTTAATGCCAGGTTTGCAGAGCTCTCTGGAACAGAAATCTCCTCCATTCAGCTGTTGTGTGGCTTCCACTGCTCCAGAATTTGTTTGGAGTTCCTTTTTAAATGTTAATTCATGGGCTGTGGGTTCGGAGCTAGCATATGTGAATCTTTCTACTCCACCATCTTGGCTCCTCCCACCTGATCCACTGATTCTTTACTGTTAAATTATATATTTTCCAATTAATTTTTTGTCTATCTTTTCATGACAACTTGTTGCATATCTTTTTTATTGCATCATGATCTAAAAAGGATGCAGTGACTATTCCTGTCTGTCTGCACTGAATTTTGAGGGTTATGCTCTCTTACATGGTCAATTTTTGTATAGGTGCCATGTACCATTAAGAAAAATTTGTATTCTTTTCTATCCACATTCATTTTTCTCTAGAGGCCTGTCATTTCTGCATTTCTAGAATTCTATTCATGTAATTCACTTCCTTTCAATTATTTGGAGATTTTGTTTAACAATTTCAGAGAAAGGGAGGTTGAGGTCCTTCACTAGTATAGGTTTGCTCTTTATTCCTTCTTGTAACTCCTTTAACTTCACCTCTAAGAATTTGGAAGCTATAACACTTTCTGCATATATGTTTAGTAATGATAGTACTTCATTGTCTATAGTAAATTTTTTGCAGGATGTAGTTTTATACTTTATCAATTCTAATTAGATCTAATTTTTTTGCTTTGTCAGAAACTAGGAATGCCACCCTTGCTTTATTTTTAACTTCACCTGAACCATACTATATTCCACTTCTGTTTTTTACCTTTACCTTGTTTGTATACTCTTTCAAATGTGTTTATTGCAAACAACATATTGAAGGATAGAGGTTTTTAATCCATCATGTGATCTGCCTTCATTTTACAGGATTGTTCTTTCCATTCACTTACAGAGTTATGATTGCAATCTCTGTCTTTCCTATCTGCATTCATGCTTTTATTTCTCCCTTCCCCTACTCAAAGGAGTTTTAGTTTTGACCACTCCTTTTCTCAATGTTCCCTCTCCTCTTTCAGACCCCTCCTTCCTCTTCTTTCCCTTTTACCTTAATACTTCATCCTTCCCTCCTAACAAACCCCTACCCAATCTATTCCCTTTACCCTTCTACTGAGTGTAGGGAGTCTTAGATTTCTATACTTGACTGAGAATTTTATTCTCTCCTGGAATAAAATCTGATATAAGTAAAACTCAGACAATATTCATCTCCCTCCGTTCTTTCCCTCTACTATAGTAGCTTTTTGTACCTCTACATATGATGTAATTTATCCTTTTCTAACTTCCTGCTTTCCTGTTCACCCTGATCATCACATCAGTTTCTCTGTACCCATACCCTCTATTAAGTATATCCCTTTTAAATAATGAATATACAAATCTCAAGATTTAAAAGTATCATCCTCCATATAGGAATGTAAGCAGTTTGCTTATATTTAATAACAAGGTTTTTTTGTGCATCTCTTGAGTCTTGTATTTGAAGATCAGATTTTCTATATTGTGCTGGCCTTTTCATTTGTAAGATCTAGAAATCGCTTATTTCGTTGAATATCCTTCTCCTTGTCTGGAAAATTATGCACAATTTTTCTGGCTTATTGATCCATGGTTTAAAAGTTCAAGTTCTTTTGCTTTACAGAATATCATTTTTCAGTCATTCAGACTTTTAAATGTAGAAGCTTCAATGTCCTCTCTAATCCTGACTGTATTTCCTTAATATTTGAATTCCTTGTTTCTGGCTCCATAGAGTATATTCTCCTTGACCTGAGAGTTCTTGAATTTGGCAACAATACTCCTTGGTCTTTGCAATTTGGTATCTTTTTCAAAAGATGATTGGTGAATTTTTTCTTGACTATTTTGTCCTCTGGATCTAGGGCCTCAGGGCAGTTTTCCTGGATGATTTCTTGGAAGCTATTGTCCAGTCTTGTTTTCTTTCATCATAGCTTTCAAGAAGACCAATAATTTTTAGATTTTTCTTTTGTGAATTTCTTTCCTAGGTGAATTGTTTTTCCAATCAATTATTTTACATTTTATTATATTTTTTTTGGTCTTTAGATTTTACTTGACTGACCCTTGATGCCTCATAGAGTCTTTAGCGTCTACTTGCCCAATTCTAATTTTTTATAAATTATTTTCTTCACTTAATTTTTTTATGTCTTTCATCCATTTGTTCACTTTTTCCTTTTAAGCAGTTATTTTCTTCAGGTAGGTTTTGCACCTCTTTAGCCATTTGGCCATTTTTTCTTTTTAAGGAGTTGACTGTGTTTATAAAATTATTGTTTTATCTAGTCAATGTTATCCTCTTCTGACTTTGTGCTTTGATCTTCCCATAGTAAGATTCAGTGGTCCTTACTTTTCTAATTTGCTTCTTGCTCATGGTGATTGTCTTTTTCCTGGCTTTTCCAGGGAAATCTCTACTTCAGAGGCAAAGGGGACGCTGTTCCACATTTCTTCTGCTTGGAGTTGGCACCTGTTAACTGACTTTGAGTGTTGTGGCCTCTGGTTCTTTCAACAAGAAGGTATATAATACTGCAGCTTACCATTTACTGAGCTGATGGGTGTGTGACAGGACCAAGTCTAGGTGAAGTCTTTCTGAGTTTCCCTGGGGTTACACTGAAGCTAATAGAGTGAGGTGTGGGGGAGGGGTTATTTGGCCACTGGAGGTCTCCTCGTGCCCTAGGCCTGTGCGAGAGCAAGGCCAAATTCCAACAGCTGGTTGTCCCCATGGACACTAGTGTCTACCCAATTTCCCTGACTGTACTAAAGCCTACCTATGGTCCTGGTATTAGCACTTACAAACTTTTCCCCTCTGGGGTCCAGGAACTCCTCCTGATGGAGTTTGCTGGGATGATTTTTGTCCTACACTGGTTCCCCTTAAGCCACAGAACGAGTGATCCTTCCCATACATCTCCCCATCCTCCCAAGTTAAAAGAGCGTTGTGCACATTCTGCAGGCCCCACTATTAAAGGATTTTTTTTTCCCTCTGACAATATTATCTGGGTTTTAAGGTCAACTAGGGGAGGGTGAGAATACTTACAGTTCACTCTGCCATCTTGATTTTCTGTATGTACATTTCTGACTTTCATTTTTACTTTTACTTTTGGTCTACCAAGTTTTTGACAGGTAAATAAGATATGGAGGGAGAGAAGAGAAGAAACTTCAAACTTCCTATCTCAACTCTTTCTCTTGATTGTGTAGAGGTGACATCAATTCTTATTCTGATAATTAAGGTGGAGATGGAAAGCAGGGTTTTTATAGTTTTGAACCAAATCCTTAGGGCCACAAGATGAGAATGTTATTCCATGAAAATTAGCACTTTCTTTTGCAAGAAAATATGTTGGGAATACTATTTTCTATGCATGACAGATCCCTCTCTTTTAAAAATTAAAATTTCTGAAGTTTTATTTGTATGTTGTTGCTGTTGTTGCACAATGTGGTAAAATGGATAAAAAAAACAGTAACGCTGCACTCAGGAAATCTGTTTAAATTCTATTAAAACACCTAAACTAAATTTCTGACCCTGGATAAGACACTTTATCTCAATGCCCTTGGTACTTCCTCAGAGACAATTTAAATAATAGATAGGTAGGTAGATAGATAGATAGATAGATAGACAAACAGACAAATAGATATAGATATATGTATGCATATATATATATATATATATATATATATATATATATATATATATATATATATATATATACATCGATATGGATACACATTCCCTCTGACTACCCTAATAATCAGAAAGGTCACATGAATTACACATATCATTTTTCCACTTAAGGACAAACGCAGTTCAACATTTATAAGTCCTTTGCAATTTCTCTTTCCTGTTTGCCCTTTTATGCTTCTCTTGAGTCTTGTATTTGAAAATCAAATTTACTACTTTAGTTCTGTTTTTTCTCACGAATCCATTAAATTTCTCTACATCATTGCTTATCATTTTTCCATTCTTTGAATACACTAAATACTGCTGGTTAGTAATTCTTGGTTTTAATCCTAGCTCCTTTGACCTCCCAAATATCATATTGCAAGCCCTCAGTTACCATATTGTAGAAGCTGCCAAATCTTGTGATATACTAATTTTTCTTTTTGGCTACTTGCAATATTTTCTTCTTGACTTGAGAACTCTGGAATTTTGCTACAATATTCTTTCAAGTTTTCCTTTGGGGAGCCCATTAAGAAGCTGATTGGTGGATTCTTTCAATTTCCATTTTTTCCTCTGGTTCTAGAATATCAGGGCAATTTTCCTTGATAATTTCTTGAAACATGATGTGTAGGTTTTATTTTTCAATCATAGCTTTCAGATAGAAAAATAGTTTTTAAATTCTCCCTCCAAATCTATTTTCCAGGTTAGTTGTTTTTCCAATCAGATATTTTTCATTGTTTTCTACTTCTTTCATCATTTTGGTTCTGTTTTATAATTTCTTAATTTCTCATAGAAGCATTTGCTCTCATTTGTTCCACTCTAATTTAAAAGAAATTATTTTCTTTAATTAGTTTTTGACCTCCTTTTACATTTGAACAACTGTACTTTTTATACATTTTTCTCCTCATTGGATTTTTTTGATGTTGTTTACCATTTTTCATATTCCATTTAAGTCATAGGTTATCTTCTTTAGTATTTTGGGAGGAGAGTCTCCTTTAGCAAGATATTGACAGATTTTTCATGATTTTTTTATATCTCTCTCATTACTCTTCCCAACTTTTCCTCTAATTATCTTACTTGATTTTGAAATAATTTTTGAGCACTTCCCTGACTAGTTCACATTTTTTTTCCTTAGGGGCTTTTGATGTAGGAGCTTTGAATTTGTTGTCTTCTGAATGCATATTTTCATCTTCCTTATCCTAAAAGTAAGTTTCTTTAGTCTGAGTTTTTATGTTGTTGTTGTTTGCTCATTTTCCCAGCCTATTGATTGACTTTTAAAATCGTTTTTTAAGGCAGGGCTCTGCTTCCAAGGTAAAGGGTGTACTGCCTTAGCTTCAAGGGTTTTGTGTAACTGTTTTCAGAAATACTTTTAGGGACCTTTAAATTTTCAGTTCCTCTAAGGTGGTATGTTCTAATGAGAGGTGTTTATTATTCTCTTGTCCTATGCTCTTGTATTTGATTGACCACAAACACTTTTTTCCTCCCTGGAATTGTGAGGGTGATTCCTTTTCCACTGCTGCCACAAACTCTGCTATGACAGTGCTCTTCCTCACCGGAGAACCGTCACCCAGGACTGCAACCCAGATCCAAGTACCAGTAAAGTAACAAAGTTCTGCCTTACTGCCATCAAAGGCACCCAAGTAAACTTTTTCTGAATAGCTGTTTTATTCCCTTACAATTTGTTGCTTGAAATCTTGGGAGATACCCACTGCTGCTACTGCTGATTCAGTCACACCCAAAGCGCATTCTGGTTTCATGGTGTCCATCAAAAAGGATTTTGAAAATCAAGTCGGAGAGGTGGAGGAAAAATTGAGAAGGGAAATGTGAGCAATGTAAGAAAATCATAAAAAGCAAACCAACAGCTTACTAAAGGAGACCTAAAAAAATGCTGAAGAAAATAATACCTTTAGCAACAAGATAACTAAATTGGTAAAAGTGGTCTAAAAGTCCATGAGGAGGAGAATGCTTTAAAAAGCAGAATTGGCCAAATGGAAAAAGGAGGTTCAAAAGTTCACTGATGGAAATAATTTTTAAAAATTAGAATGGAGCAGATGGCCCTAATGAATTTAAGAGAAAAGAAGAAATTACAAAACAAAACCAAAAAAATGAAAAAAATAGAAGGCAATGTGAAATATCTCTTTGGAAAAACAACGGACCTGGAAAATAGATACCGGAGAGACAATTTAAAAATTATGGGACTACCTGAAAGTCATGACCCAAAAAAGAGCCTAGACGTCATGCTTCATAACATTATCAAGCAAAACTGCACTGATATTCTAGAAATAGAGGGCAAAATAAATATTGAAAGTATTCACCAATCACCTCCTGAAAGACATCCAAAAATAGAAACTCCTAGGAATATTGTAGTCAAATTTCAGAGTTCCTAGGTCAAGGAGGAAATATTGCAAGGAGCTAGAAAGAAACAATTCGAGCATTGTGGAAATACAATCTGGGAAACACAAGATCTAGCAGCTTCTACATTAAGGGATCAAGGACTTGGAAGAGGATATTCCAGAAGTCAAAGGAACTAGGATTAAAACCAGGAACCACCTAGCCAGTAAAACTGAGTATAATACTTCAGGGGAAAAAATTATCATTCAATGAAATCGAGGACTTTCAAGCATTCTTGATGAAAAGACCAGAACTGAATAGAAAATTTGACTTTCAAACACAAGAACCAAGAGAAGCATGAAAAGGTAAATATGAAACACAAACCCTAACGGATTCTGTAAAATTGAACTGTTTACATTCTTACATGGAAAGATAGATAATATTTATAACTCTTGAGACTTTCTCGTTATTTGAGTAGTTGGTGAGATTATACACACATAGACACATACATATATGTGTATGTATATATACACACACACGCACACACACACACTCACACACACATTATATATAATACCTGTGTATGTGTTTACAAAGAGAGAGAGAGGGAGAGGGAGAGAGAAAGAGAGAGAGAGAGGGAGAGAGAGGGAAAGGGAGAGAGAGAACGCATAGGGTGACTTGAAAAAGAAGGGATGACATCTAAAACAATAAAAATTTAATGGTTGAGGGAGGAGTATATTGGGAAAAGAAGGAGTGAAAAGGAATGGGGCAAATTATCTCTCACAAAAGCGACAAGAAAAAGTTTTTTCAATGGGAGAGTAAATGGAGAAGGTGAGACGAAAAAAATGAAACTTACTCTATCCTCATTTGACTGAAGGAATGAATACCATCTTCAATCAATTTTGTATGATAATCCATTTTACAATACAGGAAAGTAGGGGAGAATGGGTTAAGTAGGAAGGGGAGATGATAGAAGAGAGGGCAAATGGGAAGAGAGAGTAATTACAAGCAAACACTTTTGAGGAGGGACAAGGTCAAAAGAGAGAATAGAATAAATTGGGGAGTAGGATAGAATGAAGGGAAATATAGTTAGTCTTACACAATATAGCTATTATATATAGCCTATATTGAATTACTTGCCTTCTCAATGGGGATGAATGTGGAGGAAGGAAGGGAGAGAATTTGGAATTCAAAGTTTTAGGAGAGAATGTTGAGAATTGTTTTTGCATAGAACTGAGAAATGAGAAATACAGATAATGGGGTGTAGAAATCTATCTTGCCTTACAAGAAAAGAGAGAAGATTAGGATAGGGGAAGGGAGTGGTGCGTTAAGAAGGGAGGACATATTGAAGGAAGGAATAACCAGAATGCAAGGAGTTATGGGGGGAGTGAAAAGAAGGCGAGAAAATTTCAAACAAAATTTTGCGGAAGTCAATGTTGAAAATTAAAAATAAATAAATAAACATTTCGAAAAAAGAAAACAAAAGTTAAATATTCTATTGAGCTCAGGCCTTTTCATCAAGAATGCTTGAAACTCCTCTATTTCATTGAATAATCCTTTTTCTCCCTTAAGTATTATGCTCAGTTTTTCTTGGTTGGTGATTCTTGCTTTTAATCTTAATTCCTTTGACTTTTGGCATATCATATTCCAAGTCCTTTGGTCCCTTAATGTAGAAGCTGCTAGATCTTGTGTTATCTTGATTGTATTTCCATAATACTCGAATTATTTCTTTCTAGCTGCTTGCAATATTTTCTCCTTGAACCTGGAACTCTGAAATTTGGCCATAATATTCCTACGAGTTTCTCTTTTTGAGTCTCTTTCAGGAGGTGATCAGTGGATTCTTTCCATACTTATTTTATACTCTGGTTCTAGAATATCACGACAATTTTCCTTGATAATTTCATGGAAGATGATGTCTACCCTCTTTTTTTGATCACAGCTTTCAGGTGGTCCCATTTTTAAATTGTCTCTCCTGCACCTATTTTCTTTTTTTTCTCTATCTATCTATCTATTTATCTTCTACTTAGCTTTGTATGTATATATGTATTTCTTTTTAGTTTTCAACATTCATTTCCACAAGATTTTGCACTCTACATTTTCTCTCTTTTCTTTTAGGGAAAGATATACCACATTACTAGTAATTCTTATTTCACAGTTGCATGCAAAAACAATTCTCAACCTAGTTCTTAGAACTTTGAGTTCCAACTTCTTTACCTTCTTCCCTCCACACCCATCCCCACTGAGAAGGCAAAACATTCCATATACAGTATACGTGTATAGTTATGCAAAAGACTTTCACAATTGTCAAGTTGTGATAGACTAATTATATTTCCCTACCTCTCATTCTTCTCCCCATTTATTCTATTTTCTCTTTTGAGCTTGTCGCTCCTCAAAAGTGTTTACTTCTAATTACTCCTTTCTCCTATTTGCCCTCCCTTGTTTCATTCCCCCACACCCTACTTATTCCCTTCTCCCCTATTTTCCTGTAGTGTTAGATAGATTTTCATGCCAAATTGAGTGTGCGTGTTGTTCCTTCCTTTAGCCAAATGTGATGAGCATAAGCTTCACTTTTCCCTGTATCTTTCCCTCTTTTCCCCTCCGTTGAAAATGCATTTATTTGCCTTATGTATGAGAGACAATTTACCACATTCAATTTCTTCCTCCTTCCAATACATTCCTCTCTCACCCCTTGATTTCATTTTTTAGATAACATCCCTTCATATTCACCTCATCCTGTGCCCTCCGTCTATATGAAGGGATTGAAGGGCTTGGAATATAATTTTCTACAACTCAAAGGAACTAGGATTAAAACCAAGAATTACCTACCCAGCAAAACTGAATATAATACTTCAGGGGGAAAAATATCAGTTGTTTTTTCCAATTAAATGGAAGTCTTGACTTTTATGTCTTCCTCAGATTGTATGCATTGTTCTTTCTCATCTGAAAGGATGGAGGAAAATATCTGTTCACCAAGAAAGAAACCTTCTATAGTTTTATTTTTCCCCTTTTGGGGCATTTTCCCAGTCAGATACTTGACTTTTAAGTCCTTTGTCAAAAGGAGTGTATACTCTAGGGACCTGTAAGTTCTCAGTTCCTCCAAGGTGGCATAATCAAGGGAGAGGAGTTTAATCCTCTCCTGGCCTTCACTCTTGTCTGGGAGCAGCCACAAACTTTTTTCCTCAGAATGTTTGAGTAGAATTCCCTCTCCAAAACCTTCACCAGCTCCATCAGTCAGCATTTCAGTTCACTTCAGGAATGACACTCAGGCCTCAGATCCAGATCAGCCACTTGATTCTAATATGGGCTTTAAATTGTACGTTTTGTCTCAGGGACTGCTGCTACTTTGGAGTCACTGAGGTCAAACACCGTTCCCTTCTTACTCAGATGAAAGAGCTTTCTCACTGATATTTTGGCCTTTCTTGCTGCCCAGGATTCTTTAGGCCTGCTCTTGTCCTGTCCCTGCAACACCATGCAGCCAAGGCTGGACTGGGCTCCATAGGTTGTGCTCTTCTTCACCCATGGTGAGATAGACCTTTCCAGTTGGCTTTCCAGGCTGTCTTAGAAATCAAGAAATATCTTGTGCTCTGTCATTTTGTGGCTTCTGTCGCTCTAGAATTTTGGGGGGTCATTGTTTACAGGTATTTTATCAGCTATGGGGGATAGCTAGAACATGTGCATCTTTATACTCCACGACCTTAATCCCACTCCTCCTGGATCTATTTTCCAGGACAGTTTTTCCAATGAAATATTTCACACTTTCTTCTATTTTTTTGTTCTTTTGCATTTGTTTTGTAATTTCTTGATTTCTCATAAAATCATTAGCTTCCATCTGCTCCATTCTAATAATTAAAGAATTATTTTTCTTCAGTGATCTTTTGAACCTTCTTTTCCAGTTGGTAAATTCTACTTGTTTTTATTTATTTTTTAAATAAATTTATTTAACTTTTTACATTCATTTTCACAAGATTTTGGGTTGCAAAATTTTCTCCTCATTTGTCCCCTCCCCCCTCCCCAATACACTGGACATGATAATTACCCATATCACCAATCTGCCCTCTCTTCTATCATCCCTCCCTTCCCTTATCCCATCTTCTCTTTTGTCCTGTAGGGCCACATAACTTTCTATTCCCCATTACCTGTATTTCTTATTTCCTAGTAGCAAGAACAATACTCAACAGTTGATCCTAAAACTTTAAGTTCCAGTTTCTCCCCTTCCCTCCCTCCCCACCTATTCCCTTTGGGAAGGGAGGCAATTCAATGTAGG
>JAQQSK010010777.1:0-12548 GCA_028658325.1 Potorous gilbertii | reverse complement strand
GTATACTGTTATATTTATTAAAGATCAGCATCCACAAACCACCGATTCTGCTTTCACCTCAGTCTACCAGCCATCATCTAGGGAATTAACCCTCATGGATATGTAACTGGATCAATGCCTCTGTAGACCTTTCAAACCCAGCCTCCTCAGCAGTTAAAGATATTAAAGACAAAAAAAAAGTTTTATCCTTTTCCCCAAAGTCTGTGACATTGTCAAATGGTTTAACATAATAAGTGGATATGGACATTAAAATATGCATGATCTGTTTTACTGCTGAATTCTAAGGACCATTGGGCTGTTCCATTTGACTTGCAGCTGATACCTCTTATATGTTTGTCTCCCTCATTAGAATGTGACCTTTTTGAGCATTGGGATGGTCTGACTTTTCTATTTGCATCCCCAACACTTAACACAAGGTTTTGCACATAGTAAGAACATAACATATCCTTTCTGATTCATTTATTCTTAGGGAAAATTAAAAATTCATCAGGATGACTGGAGATGACCCAGGATGAGGCAACTAGGGTTAAGTGACTTGCCCAAGGTCACACAGCTAGCGAGTATCAACTGTCTGAGGTGAGATTTGAACTCAGGTTCTCCTGTCTCCTGCACTGGTGCTGTCTCTACGGCACCACCTAGCTGTAGGTAGGATAAATAAGAAGGTAGTTGAAGTGTAATAAATGAAAAGAATTTCAAGTTAAATTAGTTGTCCATGATCAAAAGGTAGAGAATATTTTAGTTGTGATTTGAAACTGAGTCTTCAGTTTCATGACATGTTTCCACAATGCCATGCTCTCTCTCTCATTGGGAGCAATAGTAATTGTGTGCATGTTATATGTGTGCACACACATATGTATATGCCTTCATATAAGCACACATGCACATGTACACTCAAGTACTGTTTTGTGTGCATGTCTATATATGTATTTCTATGTACATATATAATCTATATGTGGGAGGAAGAGGGTAGTAGGTAGAGCACTGGACCTGGAATCAAGAAAACCTGAGTTAGAATCCTTCCTCAGATAATTTTTTTGCTGTATGACCTTGGGCAAGTCATGTAATCTCTTAATTTTCTCATTTATAAAATGGTGATAATAGAACCCACTTCCCAGGGTTGTGAGAGCATCAAATGAGACAATATTTCTAAAGACTTTTGTAAATATTGAAGTGCTTTATGAATCACATGAATCTATATACACATAGAGGGAGAGAGGGTATTCCAAAAATCAGTGCAAATTTAAGTTATTAAAGCTTAATTATACTAAATAAAATTATAAGATGAGAGAATCCATTTTATAAATATACGGACTATGGACATGCATAGAAAAAATAGAATAACCATATGAAAAACCTTCATTTTATGTTATAACATATGTGTATATATACATGTATAATGTACATATGTATGTATGTCTATATGTATTACACAGGGTACCCAAAAGTCTTAGTGCACTTTTAAGCTTCATACCTTACATGAATTTTTTGGGGATACCATGTATATTTATATCTATCTCTGTATATGTATATATATATATGTATACATATATATATACATATCCGTATTTCTAAATATATTCATATATATCCATCCCTTTATAAGACATAATTTACTAAATAAATATAAGCCTATTCTGTCATCATCAGAATGTGGTATAAGAATGGAAACAGAAGACAATATAGAATTGGCACTTATTCATATTCCATGGATTCACAGTCTAAATATATGAAGCAGATAACACTGAGGGTTAGAGAAGAGATGAGAAAAATCTTCGAGAAGCAAGAGATTTGAACATGACAAAATATATTAACAATAATCAACATTATTATGTCTTCAGGAGTCTTTAGATGGAAGATTATTTCTGTTATAGAGGATGTCAGAGAATACAGAGTCCAAAAATATTTCAGTGATATGAGTAATCAGAATAAAGAAAACAGAGAATAAGTGTAGGTGGGGAAAACGGATAACAGGCAATTTGTTTCAGAAAAACAATGGCTGGTTAGTGAAAGAATTGACAGTAAGGGTAATGTAGCAATTTCAACTAAAGTTTTTGACTCCTGCAATTTATTTCCCTTCAGACAATTTCATTATCCCTCTGTTTCAGGGGAAAATGATATGGATGACAATGTATTAGAAATACACTTAGTATATTCCACAGTCATACTACAAAGAAAAATACAATTATGAGTTGTGTTGAATAATTTAAAATCTCAGCTTCTCTTTCAAATAGCTGCAGTATCATATTTGTTTTGTTTTGTTTTTTTGAAAACTGAGGCAAACAAGTTGCCCTTTGTTTCACATATGTCATAGAGATTCTTCTCTATTTTGTGAATATAAATCTACCTATTAGTATAAGATCAAAGAGGATGATGTTGATGATGGGGGAAGAAGGTGGAGGGGGCAAAGGGATGTCTAGTGAGCATTGCACTTTCTGGAGCTTCAAGGCATGTTCAATCAAGAAAGTTCCCTGAAATGGTTCTCTGTGTGACTTGTAGAGAGTAAAGGAGTTTGAAGAAATATACAAGAGATGAAGACACGAAGAAAAGTGGGTACACAGCCAAGAAAGAAAAATTTTAAAAGTTAATTGAATTAAGTGGAAAATCTATTAAATGAGTACAACCATATAATACCAAGATTTTTACCTTTTAAAGGAAAAAAAAATCTCTTTGGCTGAATTAAAACTTTTTTTTATTCCTTCCTAGATATTGCTCCATATTCCTCTACCTTCCTTCAGCAACTAAAATGTTTGTCTAAAAGATTAATAATAGTGATGATAAATTGAAGAATTTAATACTGCTTTAATTTTTGCAAAGCATGATATATAAGTATATATATCATGCTTTGCAAAAAAAATTTTATATATATATATATATTTAGGATTAGAATCGATTCTATATATGTCAATTCATTTAATCATAAACTTACACTGACAACGTTTTTGTGACTTCTATTTTTTGTTAGTCACCATTTGCAATATACATTTGCTGTAATAAACATAGTATAGTGTGTTTTTGCCCTTGGTTGCTGAAGAAGACTGCCATGAGAGAAATGATGACGACTTGCACTTGACTTTGTTTTGAGTGAGGGGGGCTGTGCAGGTCACCACCCTCACTTCTCCTCCAGAGCTATCTGAATCCAGTGACCAGATATTCATCAGGATGACTGGAGATGAAGCAGGATGAGGCAATTGGGGTTAAATGACTTGCCCAAGGTCACACAGTTAGTGAGTGTCAAGTGTCTGAAGTGAGATTTGAACTCAGGTGCTCCTGACTCCTGCACTGGGGCTCTATCCACTGCACCATCTAGCTGTTCCCTGAAACATAATATAATATAGTACAATCCCATAACCTAGCATAAAATAACACAACATGACATGGTATCATGTTGCATAATACCACATAGAGAGACAAATATAGATTCCCTGTGAGGTAAGTGGCATTATTGTCCACAGTTTCATAGCTAAGGAAACTGAGGCTAAGATCTAGCATAACATAGCTAGTTAGTATCTGAATCAGGATTTGAACTCAGGTCCTCCTAACACTAGGACCAGTGCTCTTACCCAGTACACCACCTCCTTCTCTCTATAAGTGATATGATGTGATATGATATCATGTCACATCATGTTGTTACTTTATTCTAGGTTATGGTGTTGTGCTGCATTGTGCTATGTTATGTTTATTATAGCAAGTGTATATTACAAATGGTGCATAGCAAAAAGATGGAAGACCGTCACAAAATGTCAGGACAAATTTGATAAGGTAATTAATTTATATTTTATAGAGAACTTTCTGGATTATAATGCAAAAAATAAAAGGACATCATTTTCAAAGGCAAATAAAGTCAATGTTTTTTTTTTTATAAACATTCTCAGAAGATAGATGCACATTAGCCATATCTCCAGGCAATGTGCAAAGCAAATAGCACTTCAGCCAAGAGATTGGGTTTCAGTCCTAGCTCAGGAATTTACCAGCTGAGTGGCCTTGGGAAAAATCACTTAATCTTTCTAGGCCTTGGTGACCTTGCCCATTAAACGGTGATAATGATACTTGAATTACCTACTTCACAGGATTGTTATGAAGTGCTCTGAAAGCCATGAAAAATGGAAGAAATGTGAGTTATGATTATAATGGATTTTTGTATTGTGCTTTCAAGTTTACAGATCTATGGAAAGTTTAATATTCATAAAATAATTTACATACACTGCTGTAAAGGCTATGCAAGGGGAGTACGAACTCCAGTAGACAGGTTCTATCTATCACATTGGAAGGGTAGGGAATCAGACCAGGGAAAGGCAGGGTGATGTCCATCCAGGGACAAGCCCAGTTAGATTCAGAGATGCTCATCTCCAGAAGGATGGCTGGGAGTGATGAATTTTTATGGGCTAAACCAACTCAAGAAGAGACAGGAGAGCTCATAGCGGTGAAGTCAGGGTTCTTTCAAAGGATTAATTTTCCTTATGCAGGCCTTCTGGTTACATCATCTGGCCTCTCAGCGCATCTATTTGAGACTGATGCTCTTCTGTTCCTCTGGGGTTTGTCGTAATTTTCAACTCCAATAATATTTTGATGCTTTTTAGTTTTTACATCCAACAGACCTGGCATTCTTTTGTTTTATTTCTAATCTGACCTTGGTTTTCAGTTTTCCAACCACTTCAAAGTTTCCTCCAGATTTTTTGAATGATCTCATGGGTACCTCATCGAAATCTATTGACTGCCCAGATTTTGTTTCCCACCCAGTAGAATAGAAGTCCCTTAAAATCAGAGATTTCCATTTTTTTTTTGGAATCTATTGACTGCATAGATTTTGTTTCCCACCCAGTAGAATAGAAGTTCCTTAAAATCAGAGATTTTTTGGGGGGGGGAATCTATTGACTGCGCAGATTTTGTTTCCCACCCAGTAGAATATAAGTTCCTTAAAATCAGAGATTTTCTTTTTTTTTGGAATCTATTGACTGAGCCGATTTTGTTTCCCACCCAGTAGAATATAAGTTCCTTAAAATCAGAGATTTTCTTTTTTTTTTGAATCTATTGACTGCCCAGATTTTGTATCCCACCCAGTAGAATATAAGTCCCTTAAAATCAGAGATTTTCTTTTTTTACCTTTTAATTTCAAAGCAGGCACTTAATATTCATTGGATTCAATTCATACTTGATATTTTTTTCTTACCTTATTTTCTTTTATGGAATAAAATAAGCATTTCCATAACATAGTATAACAAAAAGAGAATTGCACATGAAATTGCAAATCTATTATGTACAACTAGATGTTCCTCTTAAATATATAATAAAGTTATCATGTATTTTTTTTCCCTTTTTTTCTCCCCTTTCCTAATCCTAGATATGGCTACCATTAGATACAAATATGTATGTATGTGTGTATAAATATATATATATATATACATATATGTGTATATACATAAATGTGTATATATGCATGTGTGTAAATTTATTCTATTCATATCTCTATTTGTCATTTCTTTCTCTGGCTTCAGATGGAGTCTTTTTTCATATGTGCTTTATAGCTAATTTGGGTACTTCTAATAGTCAAAATGACTTAGTTACTAAAAGTCGTTCTTAAAACAACATTCCTATTACTATATACAACATTCTCTTGGCTCTACTCATTTGGCTTTTCACGATTTCATTCAAGACTTTCCATGCTTTCCTAAGATTATCAAGCTCATCATTTTTTATAGCAGAGTAGTATCCCATCATAATCATATACCACAGTTGTTCAGCCATTTCCCAATTGATGGGCATCCCCACAATTTCCAATTTTTTGCCACCTCAAAAAGAGCTGCTTTAAACATTTTAGGACATAGAGGTTCTTTTCCTTTTTTTCTTAATTATTCTTGGAAATAGACTTAGTAGTGTTAGAATTGCCTTTTTCATTTCTTCTGTTGCATGAGTAATATTTCTTAGAGTATCACCATAGAGGAGACCTTAAGACTTTTGCCTAGCAATTAAAATTGACCTCTCATAGTTCCTTAACACAGATTAACCTACTTTGCTGGCACCCATATGTGTCAAGTCCAGCTCTTTGTCAACCTTCAGCCAAATTTTGCTACTTGATCTTTAGAGGTCTCCTACAGGTTCAAAAAAGGGCTGACTCTAGAGATTCAGACACCATCAGCAAAGAAGTTAGACTTAACCACATAGATCTCTTTTAAATTTGGGATCCTCTGAGTCTATATTTGATCTTGACAACTTGGGTTGGTCTTTTTTTAATACTTTCATATGACTCTGCACATGTCACTTTATCCTTCTTAGTTTCAAATTTCTCATCTATAAAATGGAGGAGGAGGAGGAGAAGAATGTGGTATTAGAAAGCTGATCTAAAACACGAGTTCAAGTCCTGCCTCTGATATATAATGGCAGAGTGACAAATCACCTAGACAAATCACTTAACTTCCCAGTGTTCTAGGCAGCTAAGAAAAATCTGCAATGATTGAGGGAACTGGATGGGTAGAATAAACATTAAATGCCTATTAAGTGCAAGAACTGCGTTAAGTGCCTTAAAAATATTATCTCATTTACTCCTCATGATAGCCCTGGGAGGTAGGTGCTCCTGATAACGCCATGTAATAATCAATAGTAATAGTAAACACTTACATGATACTTACTATCTGTCAGACACTATGATAAATGCTTTACAATGGTTACCTCATTTACTCCTTTTAATAGCCCTGGGAGGTCGTACTATTATTATTTACAGATGAGGAAAGTGATGCAAACAAAACCGAAATTGAGTAACTTGCTCAATGTCATATAGCTACTAAGTATCTGAGGTCAAATTCAAACTCAGCTCTTCCTGAATCCAGGCTCAGCACTCTATCCACTGTGTCACCTACTTACTCCAATATAGCCTCCTGTGCCACTGAAATGATAGTCCCTATCTCAACCGTCTACTAAAATAGAGAAAATAATTGTTTCCCATCTACCCCATAGAGTAGATGTAGGAAAAGTAAGGTATCATAAAGCATTTATAACCAGGAAAACTATTTCAATTGTACTTAAAGTTAGAAAAATATAAGAACTCCTCATTTTTCATCTGATAAAATATCAATAAAATATTATAAGTGGTGATGGATCATGGTTTGAGATCTTGTTTTATTTGGTCCCTTTATATATAAATAGGGATAAAAAGTTGGCTGGTCAATTGATTGTTTCTCCAAGTCCACTTGATGAATCACAAAAGAGGGAGGTAGCAGAGAAGGTGTTCATGTCTTGAACAAAGTACAAAGTACAAAGAAGGGTATTCACACTATTACCATTTTTGGAAATATGAAGAACTTCACTGATAAAATTAGAAGAACAGCTTGCTATTGACTAATAAAAGACCAGTCCCACAGGGTGAGTGGGCAGGCAGACAGGCAACAGGCAGTGGTTACTATGGACCAGATGCTATGCTAAGTCCTAGAGATATAAAAACATGAAAAAGAAAAACAAGTTCTTGTCCTCAAGCAGCTTGTCTTCTCTTAGGGGAGGATAACATAAAATGGACCTGTGTCCATAGAGGTTATGGAAGACATGCAGAACGTGCCTGAGCCCAGGCAGGGACTGGAGAGTCAGAATCAAAGCCAAGAGGGGAATGATGGACAGTGGCCTGGGCCCTTCCCCAAAATGAAGGCACCAGGAGAGTAGCCTTTAAAAAGCAAGCTTGTCATCTGCAGAGACAGTTGAGACAAGAAGCAGCTTCTGGACATGTGACTTCTGCTAAATCTAGAGGAGAGCTAACTATGGAAGAATAACTCAGACCTTGAGAGGAACACGTTCTTTGTCCCTTCTCTTGAACCTCTACCAAGGGTGCCAAGGAGTGAGGGAATCTCTCTCTCCTTTTGCCTCCCCACCACTGCATTGCCACTTCTAACAAAACTATTAACCCAGCAGTAGATACTTCTCTTAGCAGGGAAAGGAGATGGTCTTGGGAGACTGCTCTGAGGAGGTTGACCCCTTAGAAGAAGGGAAAAGAGTCAGACATGAATGCATTCAAGAGCGAAGTATCCCTGACAGTCAGGAGTTGAGTTGGAAGAAAACTCAGGCCCACTGGACCAACAGAGCAATATTCCCAGCAGCAACGTTCCACCAGTCTGGGAGCTGCACAAGAAAGTAATAGGGCCTCAGGGTCCCCCAGGTTCCATGGTATTGCCTTGGCCACAGGTAATCTCTATATGTGGGCCCCACTTCCAGGGTACTGTATGTGCCCACTCTTTCAAATGATATTATGTATATTTATGAGAGGGAGACTCATCCCAGCGAATGGTTTATAATTGTTGTTTTTACGATTCTGTCTTAGCAAATAATTTTGCTTTGAGTTAATTCTGTCTACTAAACGAGTCTCAAATGTAGAGGCTTGTGAGCTAAAGTTCTAGGTAAGACAAAGACACAATGAACCAATGGTAGGGATTGCCCTCTTGGGAACCTAACCTACAGGTATGAGTACAATTTGGGGGAGGTTGTATAAAAAGAGGATGTTGTACACATTTTCAACCATTATTTGTGAAAGCTTATGAGGCTCCATTTAAGATAAAGTGGTGACAACAGTTTACAAGTTGACTAAACCTTACTGGGGAAGGCGATAAATGAATAGGATGAAAATAGGATACAGTATAGCATTTCATCATATTGGAGGAAAAATTTAACTCCATGGAAATATGAGTGATGGGAAGATTTCTATTTACTTCATCCTAGTAAATATATAACTTTTTTCCCTGGAATACCTCACAAAGTTTACAGAATGTTCAGATAAGCATCTAAAAAAAGAGCACTTTCCTAGTAAAATATTTGCAATGTGCAATTTTTGAATTCTCCATGAGGGAATAAAAATGTTTTTGTTTTTTAATCTGAAATTATATGGTCTTGCCTATGAATCACTCTTAAGTACAAGGGAAAAAATAGAATAATTCAGTCTAATTTACAGAACTGTTCCCAACAAACACACAGGTTTCCCTGAACCAGTCTGAAAGCGATCTATTTAAAGGGTATTATAATTTTTATATCACAGAGTTCAGTAGTAGTTATAGTTGTAACAATAGCACTTCCTTCACAAAAGCTAAGTCTATTATTGCCTCAGTTTTTATTGTTAGACAAAGTAGCCAAAAGCTAATTTGTAGGTCTTTACTTAGAATGAGATTTGTGCTGGCTTCAAAACCCAGCATGTATCAGCAAAGCTCATTCCTATTTCTGTCTTCTACGCATCTCCACACCAGATAAATAACTTAATAACAGCAACTAATTCAGATACACAGTGAAAAAAAATTCCTCTCTCCCCTTAAACTCTAATGGGTATAGCCCCAAACTCTGAACTCAAGAGTTTTTGAAATAAAAATGCCTATAGCCATCTTTCTGGGAAGCAAATCTTATAGAGAGGCAATCTGCTAACTGCTCCTGTAGGTGCGTGCTATGGTCACAGCTATTGAAAAGAAAAAAAGAAAAGAAAGTTCATGACACTAAAATTCTGAGCACTGTCAAATGGTTCAACATAAGGAACTGATATGATCACATTCCTTTCACACATAAATTCTGAATATTTTTATATGCTTGAAATAGATGAAAATAGTGAGGAAACAAAGTGAAAGTTCTAATTATATCACTCCCCTTTTCCAAAAACCTTCCATCATTTAGCCTTGCTTAGAGAACAGACTACAAACTCCTTAACATGGAATTAAGATTTTATTTAATGTGGTTATTTTTATTTCACAACTCCTTTTCATATGGTCTTACATTCCAACTTAATTAGAGTAATGAGTAATTAGACTAAAGGTTCAGAAGGCATAGTGCCATATAGTGGAAAGAGAATCTGGATTAGTGAAGTACTTGATAAAATATCTTATGTTCTTGTGGAAAAGGTGGAGAAATATGGTTAAATTAACAGTACAAATAGTTGGGTTTGTAACTAGCTGAATGACAGTCCCAGAGTAGTTGTTAATTGTTTAGTGTCAATTAGAAAGGTCTCCAGCAGAGGGTCCTGGGATCTGTGCTTGGGTATGCACTGACTAAAATTGTTTACCAATGACTTAGATGAGAACATAGATGGAATATATATGAAATCTGAATATCACACAAAGACAGGATGGATAGTCAACACACAGGATGGCAAAATCTCCATCCACAAATTTCTTGGAAGACTAGAGTATTAGGATGCATCTATTAAGATAAAATCTAGTAGGGATAAAGCCACAAACTTAGGTTCTTAAATAAAATTTAAGAATACAGAATAGAACAGGTCTGGGGAAATGGTGGTTGGACTAAAATGATCTAGAGGCTTTATCAAACTATAAACTCAATATGAGTTAGAAATTTGATGGAGAAATTTAAAAATAAGGAAAACTTATCTGAAGTTACATTAAGATAGGAATGACTTTCAGGAATAAGAATTCATCAAGAACTGATGGTCCTTCTGCATTCTTTGCTGAAATCACATCTGGGACATTCTTTCCAATTTGAGAAACCATCATATAAGAAGGAAGTCATAAATCTCCAAAAGAGTATGGAGGGAAATGAGTGATGGAAAATGTAAGCTCTCGAAAGAACTTTATGGATGATATAGTTGTTGTATCAGGTTAGAAGGTATTGATGGCAGTGACATACTGTCACTACTGTCTGTGTCTATAGGTATTTATGTATGTCTATTTATCTATCTATGTCTCTGTATATTCACCTATCCATCTATTCATATATACAAATATAGATAAGTAGGTATCTATATATTTTTTCTTAGTACCATATGACAAGAGCCCTAGGAGTAACAGCACCCCCCAAATCCACCAGCCCTGCTTCTAGCCTTGCTCTGATAGCCATTAGTTATCTTGGGCAAATACCTCCTGTAGAGAAAAGGCCATTTATCTTCAGCAAATATCAAACAACTGCCACCTACAGGGCAGGCAAGCCAGCCTAGTTGAAACAGCAAGTTACCTGAAAAAGTACCACATGCCTAGTAAATGAAACCACCATTACCACTACTTTCATTCTTATGTCCCCTCGGTCCCTAAATCTAAAAGCTTTCTAAATAAAAATGCTGGTAGCCATTATTATGTGAAACAACCCTTGTGGAGAAGCAGCTTGTTAACTGCTCTTTCAAATGCTACAGTCACATTTATTGAAAACCAAGAAAAGAAAAATCTTGACACTAAAATTCTGGGCATTGTCAAATAGATTTCAACAGGATAAACTGATGTGATTTAATAAAAAAAATAATTTGTTTTCAGTTTTCAACAATTGTTTCCATAAGTTTTCAATTTTCTCCCCCTCTCTTCTCACTCCCTCTCTGAGATGGCATGCAATCTTCTATGGGTTCTTTCTTATTAAACATACTTTCACATTAGTCATTTTAATAGAAGAATTAAAATAAATGGAAGAAACCATGAGAAAAACCAAAACAAAACAAAACAAATAGTCTGCTTCATTCTGCATTCTGATCCCATAGTTCTTTCTCTGGATGTGGATGGCATTTTGCATCCAGAGTCCTTTGGGAATGTTTCAGGTCCTTGCATTGCTTGAAGTATTAAGTTTACAAGAAACAGTCCTTGCATCCTGTGGCTATTAATATGTATAATGTTCTCCTGCTTCTGCTCATTTAATTCAGCATCAGTTTGTATAAGTCTTTCAAGGTTTTTCTGAAGCCCACCTGTTCATCATTTCTTATCGAACAATAGTATTTTATTACATTTATGTACCACAACTTCCTCAGTCATTTTCCAATTGATAGGCATTCTCTCATTTTCCAGTTCTTAGCCATGACAAAAAGAGCTGCTATAAATATTTTGGTATATGTGGGACCTTTTCCCATTTTTATGGTATCTTTGGGATACAATTCAAGAAGCAGTATTACTGGGTCAAAGGGTATGCACATTTTTGTAGCCCCTTGGGCATAGTTCCAAATTGTTCTCCAGAATGGTTGGATCAGTTCACAGCAACACCAACAATGAATTAGTGTTCCAACTCTCCCACATCTCCAACATTTATCATTTTCCTGCTTTGTCAAGTTAGCCAATCTGAAAGGTGTGATGTGACAACTCAGAGTTGTTTTGATTTGCATCTCTCTAATCAATAGTGATTTAGAGCATTTTTACATGACTATAGTTTTAATTTATTCCTCTGAAAACTGCCTGTTCATATTTTTGACCATTTATCAAATGGGGAATGACTTGTATTCTTGTAAATTTGAATCAGTTCTCCATAGATTTTAGAAATGAGGTCTTTATCATAGACACTAGTTGGAAAAATTGTTTCCTAGTTTTCTGCTTCCCTCCTAATCTTGGTTGCATTGGCTTTGTTTGTGCAAAAACTTTTCAATTTAATGTAATAAAAATTATCCATTTTACATTTCATAACATTCACTCTTTCTTGTTTGTTCATAAATTTATGCAGTCTCCATAAATCTGACAATAAACTATCTCTTTCTCCCCCTAATTTGTTTTTTTTTTTCAAAATCCTTTTTGAGCTCCTCCATGGCCTGAGCCCATGGGGTATCTATTTCAGATATTTGGGATACAGAGGCCTTGACTCCTATGTCTTTACCTGATGGTAAGCATATCTCTTCGTCGTCC
>JAQQSK010010776.1:0-12548 GCA_028658325.1 Potorous gilbertii | reverse complement strand
ACATAACTTCCAGGTATAGGGAGCTACTGCATTCTGCCCTCATCAGGCCTCTTCTGGAGTCTTGTGTTCTATTCTGGGATCTACAGTAAAAAAAAAAAAAAGCCATCGATAAATTGGAAAAGGTCCAGAAGAGATCAATAGCATGTGGAAAGTCTTTGATTTCATGTCTTTCTAGGATTTAATAAACGCTACGATTGGTTGAAGTAACTGATTTTATTTAGTATAAAGAAAAGATAATTGCAGTGGGGGGTGGGAAAGGTAGAAGATTGATATGTTCAAGTATTTGAAAAGTTTTCATGTGGAAGAGGGATTCTATTTATTCTATCCTCTTTCTATCCTCTATCTTGAAAACAGAATCACCATAATGGGTAGATGTTTGAAAGGCAAATTTAGGTTAAGTCTCAGGAAAATATTTCCTAATAATTATATGTATCCAGAAGAAAATTTAAAAGTCTTGAGAAATGGAGTTTCCTCTCCTTGGAGATTTTAAGCATAGTCTGACTTATTTCTTCTTGGGTATGATATAGTGAACAGTCCTTTTATATGTCAAGGCACATGGATGCATTTTAGGTGGAAGTATGAATCGGCACCACCACTATGGAAAGCAATTTGGAGGTAGAAACAAAGAAGTTACTAAAAAGTGCATACAGTTTAATCCAGCTCTATGTCAGCTAGCCTTCTACCCCAAAGAGATTAAAGATAGAAGGAAAAATCCCATGTATACAAAGATATTTATAGCTTCTTTTTTGTGGTGGTAAAAAGACAAACAAACCTCCAAAGTAAGGGTATGCCTATCATTTGAGGAATAGTTGAATAGGTTGTGGCATACATCATTCTATTATTCTGTAACAAATGAGAAATTGATAATTTAAAAAGATATATGAAATAATGCAAAGTGGAGAACTAAAGAAATGATTTATACTATACCATCAATATTATAGAATGAACAATTTGAGGACTTTCATAAACTGATGAAGAATAAATTGGGCAGCACTAGGAGGATAATTTGTAAAATAACAACACTAAAAACTGATTAAGGCAATAAGCATTCATAATTACAAGATTGACGATAAAACAGTAGATAGTGTCAAGATAGTATCAAAAATCAATCATTTTAAATCCAAATTTGGGTAATTTATTATTATTATTATTTTGTGGAATGAGTCCAATGTTTCTATTGAGTGAGGACCTTATAATCATGAAGCCTATGAGTTTAGCTTCAGTCCAAATTTTAGCTACTTCATTTAAATTCCATTTTATCACTCTATTGTTCCCATGGGCTCCAGGCAATATGTTCGGTGAAATTGTCACTGAATTTGCAATGCTTTGCAGATTTCTTTCATGATTTTTCCTGTCAATTAAGTTTGTCACTATTGTTAGCAAAAGACATACCAAAGCAATTGATCAACAAGAATTTCTTAAATACTTGCAATGTGCCAGACATTGTTCTAAGAGGTAGACAGACTAAATAAACAAACAAAACAATCTTTGCCCTTAAGGAGATTATTTACCAAAGAGGGAGATGATATGTAAATAAAAGGTATTAACAAGATACATATAGAGTAGAAGGAAGTTAGCCCTAAAGGGGAAGGTTTAAGTGGATGGAAAAGAATGGAAAAGGATTCCTACAGTAGGTAGGATAGGACTTTAATCTCAAAGGAAATGGAAATGTTAAGAGGTGAAGGTGAAGAGGAAGTATATTTCAGGCATGGGAGATAGTCAGTGCCAATGGATTATGATAGGAGATGAAGTGCTCATTTGAGAGAGAAATAGTAAATAGTCTGGTATCACAAGATTGTAGAGTTTGTATAAGGGAGTCAAATATGGGAAAACTAGACATTTAGGAAGACCAGGTTTTGAAAAATTCTAAATGCTAAACAGAAGACATTATGTGTTTGCTGTTTTTTTCCATGTTAGTTACAGGGAACCATTGAAATTTATTGAACAGAGGCGACATAGTTAGACTGAGCCTTTAGGAAAATCACTTTGGCATTGGAGTGGAGCATAGACTGAGTGGAGCATAAGTTGGAGGGAAGAAAGAGATAAGACAGAAAGAGCAAATAGAATATGGTCCAGACCATACATGTCAGACTCACAGGGCCACAAGGGACCTACAAAATACCCAAGTTTGGCTTGAATCAAATTAAAATGTAACCAGGAAATGTTTAATAAAATAAATGAAAAAATACAATACAAATAATGTTAATTTATTGTTTTGTAAGTCAATATAAGTCCTGAAATTTGATAATACTCCAGATGTGCTGTTATGAGGTCTTGAATCAAGGTGATGTTTTTGTGAGAAAGAGAAGAAATATTATGAAGGTGGAAACATTTGGCAGCTAGGAGACAAATAGATGATATAAGAGATAAAGTACTGGAACCAGAGTCAGAGACTCCTGAGTTCAAATCTAGGCTTCGGCAATGATTACTGTGTTACCCTGGGGAAGTCACTTAGCCTCTGCCTCAACCATAAAATGGAAATAAAAGAGTACCTACCTTTCAAGTTGTTGTGAGGATCAAATATTTTTAAAACACTTAGCACAGTTCCTAGAATATTATAAATACAGTTATGATGATTATTCACTGGCAATTACTCAGATTTGTGGTTTGAGTGTAGGGAGTCAAAGGTGATACAGACTTTGTAAAGCTAAGTGACCGGGAGGATAGTGGGGTAGGAAACTTGGGAAAAAGGGAAAACGTGCGATAAAAAAAGGATTTTGACGAGGTTCAGGGGTGATGGGGGACCACAAAATACCGACAGTTCGGGGCTTGATCGAATGAATTTGACTCAAGCCGTCTTAAAGCCAAAGAAAACAAAGTTTATTGAAGATTCACCGAATTGAGTTGCCTCTTAAGGAGCCTAAGCATTTGTAACACTTGTATTCACAAGCAGGCCAGATAGAATCCCAGCCAGACAGTGTCTGAGTTGGGTTGAATCTGAGCGCCTTCATGGAGGCAAGATGGGACTTAAATACAGAAAAGAGTATAGGAGCGATGGGGGGTGGGAGGGGGTCTGGTAGACTAGAGTGATGGGGGAAGAAGTTCAGGAAGGGACTCCAAGAAGGATCAAAGTCTGGAAACAACTGGAGGTACTCAATAAACATCAGACAAGGGGGCACCTAGGTGGGAAGCAGGTAGGGCAATCAAGAGATAACCAACAATGGTCACAGATTTGAGTATGACCAAGGTCAGATTTTGTGAGGAGATACAGGGAGACCTCAATTTGAGTATGAAAAGTCAGTTTCTGCAAGGAGAGCTCAACTTGGGTATGAAAAGCCAGATTAAGTGAGGAGATTCCTGGGGAGCTCAAGGAAGTTCCCAGAGTCTGAACTCCATCAATTTCAGTTTTGGACATGTTGAATTTAAGATATCTTCTATACATCCAATTGGAAATGTCTATCTGGTAGTTGGAGATGTGGGATTGGAACTCAAAAGAGGGACTAGGGACAGATAGATAGATAGATAGAAATCAGCATGGAAAATACAACAGAACACACAGGTGTTGAAAAGATCATGAAGTTTAAGAATACAGAGTGAAAAGAGAGCCCAAATTCCATTAAACTCTGGATCATTTTCAGAGTATTTTTCTAGCTGTGCCTCTTCAATCTTGTCAGTAAAGTTACCATTTTTAATCATTACCGTATTTCATCTTATTAGATTTAACAGAGTACTCTAGCACATAGAGATTCCTTTCAGCTCTGATTCTACTGTGCTTTGTCTTACCTATCCATTCTGACTTTGTTCCCTCTGCTAATTTGATAAGTTCTATGACTTCACCAAAATCATTGATAAAAATGTTAAACAGAAAAAAGGCTAAGCATAGATCTATGGGGTGCCCTTACTGCCTCATTGACCTTGAAATATAGCATATGATCTTATTAAATATAGATCAATTATCTGTTTGCATACTTTCTGCAAAACATTCTAAGTTTGTATAACCAAGAGAAATTTGTAAGCACTTATAAAATATATATTGGTTGGGAGCATAAAGGATGCACAGAAAGTTTCAGAATTGTAAAAGCTAATTTTGTTTTGTCATTGATTCTTAATTATTGGATAAACTGAAATCTCTGTAATAACTGTACTTTGTTGAATTTTACAAATAATTTTATTCAGTTCCATAGACATATTTATTTATGGAAGAAAATATAAAAAGTAAGGCTAACTATTGTTAGAACTTTGTATTTTATGAACATATGAACATAGTGGTCAAAGATAGATGATATAAAGGGTGATACTTTTCAAGGTGTCAATTCAAACCATGCTGACTCTGCTTCTTATTAAATATATTATCAGCCTATTAATAGAATTAGTTGTGACTTCCAAATTAAAAAGAAAATTGAATCAAATCATTTTATTCATCATTTATTATACATGTATGACATGAAAATTTATTGCTTCACAACTCCCACACATGCATAAATCAGCTCTTTCATCTTATGGAATATTTATACAATGGAATAAATATCATCATTTGGACTCAGAAAGTACAAAGACTCTTAAGTTATGCCATTTAGTTTTTGAGCTTCACTCTGTTGATTACGTAAACTAATAAATGAAGGAAATACCTGCAGCCTACCTAGACAAGATGAATTGAACATAAAAATAAGAAAAAAGAGTTTACAGCTGTCCATGTTAAAAGGCTAATTGACATTTGGAAATCAAAGTTGAATAGGAAAAATATATTCAAAGCAATTAAAATTTTAGAAATTAAGACATCAATGTATATCTCTGTTATTATAACATATATTATAACAATTTAAAATTATCCGAGCAAAAAAGACATAAAATATTAACAAAGCAAAAAGTCTATCACCATGACACAACTACAGAGAGATTAATATTCCTTTCAAAAAGGGAAGAATAGTACTGAGAAACATGCCTAGGGTCTAAGGTCTATAACTCTATACCAATCAAAAAAATATAATAATAAAATCCTGAGCTTAATGAACAATAAGCAGGCTTTCCCAAAAGTCTTAGTGCAGTTTTAAACCATGATAGCTTGAAATACATAAAAGTTTAAGAATAATGTTTTTTAAAAGCTTTAAAGATATTAAGGCTTAAAACTGCACTAAGATTTTTGGAACATGTATTATGCAATTAAATAGTATAGGCTGTGCAGTATATCAGTATAGACTGTAAAACATATCCAGGTGAACTAAATAAACCAATGAGCAATACTGGAAATGGACCATTATCGTAGACGGAACTGTTGCCTACAGTTTAAATAGTATTGAGGCACAAAAGCTTAACTACCTTTTATATGGTTGTTGCAATACCAGATACACATTCCCAAGTTACCTGGGATTCAAACCTTTCAAATATAGAGACCCAGAAGAGAAGATCAAAATCGTTTGTGATGAGAGTAAAGTGAATCCTATGTCAACTGTTCTCTCTGCCACTAAAGTTGTACTGAATATGCTGTCTGAGTTCTCAGAGAATGGGGTTATATTGTAATGTTTTTTATTCAACCTCAAAGAACAGTTATTTTATCCACATATCCACATATAGATCCAAAGGTCCACAGATCATTAAGCAGAAAAGAATAGTAGGATAACCACTTGGTGTAAAACCATTTCTATCTCAACAGTGTGGAGAAGTGAATAGAGAACTGATCTTGGATTTAGGAAATCCTGTGTTAAAATCTTGCCTTTAGTTTTAATAACTGTGTGATCTTGGTCAAGTCACTTCATTTCTTTGTGCCTCAGTTTCCTCTTCTGTAAAATGGGATGTCTGACACATCTTCTAGGTCTAAATCTATGATTCTATGAACACAGTTGGAAAATATGAGAATGAGATCTTTAAAATAATTATTTTAATAAGAGCAGTAAAATATTGCAATAGTAATATAAGACCAGATAATTACCACCAGAAATTACAGCTATTTTATTCTTTAGGAACTCAGACTGCTTTACAGATGCATGTAATGCATGGGAACTTTAGAAACTACGTAACATCACAAACTTTCAAAAATTTAGTTACTGCTAAATTTCAACATACATAGGTAACCAGAATTATATATGAGAAGTTCATTATCTTTCATAAAATACAAATGACCAATTACCATAGAACAAATACAGATTCCCTAAAATATCACTGAGAATTTAACAAATAAATTTTAGTGAAACTAGTTTATAACAGAAAAAAAACATTGCCAATGACAGCCCCAATAGAATTTTCCAAAAGTTTAAAGACAATCTTTTTTTAAAAAATAAATGTCTTAAAGAAATACACATAATCTCCAAACTATATAGAATGAAAAACTTTCGAACTATAAAGATCTAGCCGAACTCGAAACCGTTTGGAAATAGGATCTAGAAAATATCATCCTCATCATCCTGTCTGTTACTGGATACCAAAAATATTTTCAGTGTGCATATTGAAGATTCAGTTATATCTTAATACTTGATTAAATGACAAAAATAGTCATTTTATCCACCTGTGCAATAGTCTGCAGAACATTAATTATAGAAAAGGAGAGCAACTGGCACAAGTGCTGTTTCTATTGAATTCTACTGAAAAAGATGAGAAGATAACAATAACTAACATTTATGTAATACCCTAAGTTTGAAAAGTACTTTACAATTGTATCATCTCATTTGACTCTCACAACAACCCTATGAAGAAAGGTAATAAAGATATTGTTGTCTCAATTTCATTGATGGAGAGACTAAAATTCAGAGCTGTTAGGTGACTCCTTTTGTAGTTGGAAAACAATGGAACCAGAAGTTGAATGCCTCTTACCTGTAAGTCCAGAATTTTTTTCTACTATACAGTGCTTCAAAATGGAAGTACATCTCTTGAGCTTCTCATTGAGCTGAAAGCTGGCATATTCAATTATTTAAGGTCTAAGGAAAGCCTTCAAGTTTTCACTCTCTCAGTTTATTTTGTACAACACTCAGGTGTTTTTGCGTTTTGTTTGTATGACCATATTATTGGAGACAAGTGCAATTTTGGTGAGACTTTAAAAAAATCACAACAGCAACAACAAAAACTCAGTCTTCATTATGAAGGAAGGGAAGTGTGATACTCTATCTGGAGATCAGTCACTACAAAGTCTCACTTACTTGCCTAGAAGTAGGACTTCTGTTGGAAATGGAAGAATTTCTTGAGGTAATTTGTTTTGTCTTTACCTTTTTCCTCTTTTGTTTATACATTAAAAGCATAAGAGCAGCTTTTCATACACATGTCCAAACATTCCCCCTGGAGCATTTCGAACACCCCTCTTTCAGCAGAATGGATTTTAATGCATCATTAACTTTAAAGCTGTTAAGTGGACAACCCAATATACTAGCCTAGGATTTCCATTAAGGAAAATGACCTGCACAGAAACACGCAAGCTTCTGGATATTTGCCAGAACTTTTCCCATGGTTACTGTGAAATATTTGGAAATGCTTTTGTTGATAAGTGTGACAACAAAAGCAAGTGCAGCAATGATACAAGGATACCACATAATAGTTTTTAAGAAAAATAAAAATGACTAAAATTCATACTCCACCCCTCAACCTGTTTCCAGAATGTTCCATTTGATGGTTCCATGTTATAATTGATCGCAATAGGTATGGGGTTAGAAAAGTTGAGACAACAAAAGAGAGTTAGTATTTCCAGTAACACTCAGTTTAACGAAAGAACAAGTGCTTAATCCAACTTTAGAATGCCTCATCTGATTTGGCCATGCCATCTTTGCAAGAATCACAATCCAATCTGTAAAAAAGAACAGAAATGAATGGCAAGAGAGGTTCCTAGAAGAACAGAAGGAAGATGCATTTATTAAGCATCTACTGTGTGCCACATATTGCATATTTTACAAATATTTTCTCATTTGATCTCCACAACAACCCTGGGATGTATGTGCTATTATTCCCATCTTACAAAAGAAGAGACTGAGGTCAGGAGATTTGAAGTGGCTTATCCAGAGTCACACAGCTAGGAAGTGCCTAAGTTTAAATTTGAAGGCAGGTATTAACTCCAGGCTGAATAAATAGTCTATACACAGAGTCATCTTGCTATTTATGGTCCTATAGTACAGAAGACCATGCTTTCCATTCATCTAAATGACAAATAATATGTGTAGTCCTGACCTTTGCCTCCATGAAGAGGACAGTTAGGAGCTCATGTGGCATCTATGCTCTCTCCAGGCATGTCATACATTTCTGTGTTTGTCATGAGTGTCCATAGTTGAGCCCTGGATCATTGCAGGGCTGATTCACAGAGTACAGTTCAGGGGTATCTAAACAGTAATGAGGTTTGTGACAGATTCATACAGGTAGAGGAAATGTGACCCTATTTCTGAACTTTTCTCTTTGTCATTTGGAAAGACAGGCCAGAAATGGAACTTATTAGTGACAATGATTCCTTCTTTCCCTCTCTCCAATAAGTATGCTGTTGTTAAAGGCTTCTAAAGTTCGATTTCATAACTAATTTAGTTCATCAACAATCTATTAAATCTATAAACCTTGATAAGTAATTCTTTCTAACTATTTTGGAGAATTTTGAAACTATGTGCTCACTGCCCCTTTTAAAAGAAATGAAGAAATTATACCCAAATTTATAGCAGAACAATATCAAGAATAGCTATCATTTATATAGCATTTGAATATCTGCAATATTGAATTGCATATTTCAATATTTCATGTGACCCTCACAAAAACTTTGGGAGGTAAGTTGCCATTACTATTCCTGTTTTGCATGAGGAAACTGAGGCAAGCAAAGGTTAAATTTCTTGTCCAGGGTCATACAGGTAGCAAGTGTCTGAGGCCAAGTTTGATCTCAAGTCTTCCTTACTCCAAGTTCAATACTCTCCATCGTACTACCATCCATCCAGCTACCTATTTCAGTTCCTCATTATAGGACTCAGATGTTCTGTAGAACAATCATATCCTCTGAAATATGAAGAAGATAAGCATAAGAATGTTTATTCTTATAAAGACTTAAAAAGTTTATCTTTGCACTGTCATCTGGCATATGCATGATAAATGGGTAATCCTCTTTTTCCTTTCATTTCTTATTTAACTTCCTTCCTTTAAGGTCTGTAATATAGCTGAAAGAAATGTACTAGAACCAGGCCATTGTTAAATTTTCAGCATGAGCATTTATAATTAAGAAATAGGGAAACAACACAAATCACAGCTTGATTTACTGTTTTGCTGATTGTCTAAATTTAAGAAAGTATTAATAATGGAGATTAAAGTTAAAATATAGGCAAGGTTACTTTTAGAGAGATTGTTGTTAAATAGGTACCAACATAAAACTTGTTATAGTAGAAAGGGCACTGGATTTGGAATCTAGAGTTCTGGGTTTATGTCACAGTTCAATCAGTTACTTGCTACCTGTGTGACCTTGAGCAAGATACTTCCCCTCCAAGACTTTCAGTTTCCTTCTCTATAAAATAAAAAGATTAAAATAGATCATTTCTAAGAGCGCTTTCAACACTAAATCCTGTGATTTAGTGATTTCCCTTCAATCAACCTCCTATAAAGCCTTTCTAGAAATTCTCTCGTTGTTTCCCCCATATCTCTGCCTACTATATTCTGGCAAAAATGATCCCTCCCTCCTCAAGTTTCTTGTAGCCTGTATCTGGCTAGATCTAGTTTGTCCTTGTCAAATGCTACCATATATATATATAAAAGTTTTCTTATACAGTGTACCCCATCCCCTTCCATTGGACCCTATGTTCCCCTACATGTGCTGTGCACAATGTCCTGCCTGCATATTGTTATTAATATTGTGGTTAATAAATGTAAACTCCTCAAGGCCAGACTGCAGTGCCCAGCCAATCTGAGAACTGTATCTGGTATATATTAAGTACTCAATAAATGCTTTTTCATTCATTCATTCATTCATTCTGTCTCTCACCCTAATCTAGCACAATTAGACTCTAATCTTGACAGAACAGATTATTTTACCTTTTGTATCTGTATCCTTAGCCAGTCTCAGCACTAGGGCTGGAACATAGTAAGCATTTAATATATACTTTTTCTTTTATTCATTCAATTCCTTCACTCTCTTTCTCCTCTCCACCTGTCCCCCTCCCTCATTGAAAGGCAAGCTTCTTGAGATCAGAGACATCTCATTTTTATATATGTATCCTTAGCCAGTCTTAGTATTAAGACTGGTACACAGTAAGCACTTAATACATGCTTGTTCATTTCCTCATTCTCTTGCTTCCTGTTCACAAATACACAGATACAGACACACACACACACAGACACACACACACACACACACACACACAGACACACACACACACACACACACCTTGCACAGCTCTCCTTCAAAATAAAGTCAAGTCCAAGTCATGTCACCATTTCTCTGACATCCTTTTTGAAAAATGAAGGACAAACACCACAACAACCTATGGTTAATAAAGGCTGGCAAAATGGAATGGAATTTTATAAGCTATAGATGACTGGTCAATTCTGTTAAGCTAGAATTTTTTTTGCTCTATAGTGTTTCTATATTTTTTCTTTTTAATAGAATTTTATTTTTTCACCAATTACATTCATTTTTATAGGATTTGGAGTTCCAAATTTTTCTCCCTCTTTCCCTCCTCTCTACTCTTCCTAAAATGGTAAGCAATTTGTAAAAGTTGTGCATGTGTTATCACGTAAACATATTTCCATATTAGTTGTAAAAGAAGAAATGGATCAAAAGAAAAAACACAAAAAAGTGTAAAGTAAGTGAAAAAAATATACTTCGATCTGCATTCAGAGATGATCAGTTCTTTATCTGGATGTGGATACCATTTTTATTTTTGAATCTATTATACTTTTCTTGGATCATTGTGTTGCTGAGAAAAGCTGAGTCCTTCCTAATTGATCATCACACAATGTTGCTGATACTGTGTACAATGTTTTCCTGGTTCTGCTTCTTTTACATTAAATCAGTTTGTACAAGCCTTTCCAGGTTTTTCTGAAATCTGTCTGTTCATCATTTCTTATTGCACAGTAGTATTCCATTACACTCATATACCACAGCTTGTTCAGTCATTCCTAAACTAATGGACATTTCCTCAATTTCCAATATTTTGCCACCATGAAAAGAGCTAATATTAAAATGCTTGCATATGTAGATCTTTTTCCCTTTTTAAAATTTTTGTTTGGAATATAGACCCAGTAGAAGTATTGTTGGATCAAAGGTTTAAATCACTTTGGGCACAGTTCCAAATTGTTCTCCAGAATAGTTAAATCAGTTCACAACTCTACCACCAGTGCATTATTGTCTCAATTTTCCCACATCCTCTCCAACATTTATCATTTACTATTTTTTGTTATATTAGCCAATCTTATGTGTGTGAGGTGGTACCTCAGAGTTGTCTTAATGTGCATTCTCTAATAAAAAGTGATTTAGAGCACATCTTCAAATGCTTATAAATAGTTTTGATTTCTTCATCTGAAAACTGCCTGTTCATATTTATCAATGATCAATTATTGACCATTTATCAATTGGGAAATGATTTGTATTCTTATAAATTTGATACAGTTCTCTACACATATGATTTCCTTATATATTTGATTGCATTCATTTTATTTGTGCAAAAGCTTTTTAAGTTAATACAATAAAAATGATCTATTTTACATTTCATAATGTTCTCTCTCTTTTATTTGGTCATGAATTTGCAACTTTCTTAACTTCTCCTTTAAGAATTTCTATACTAGGGGGAGGAGTCAAGATGGTGGAGGAGAAAGATTCACATATGCTAGCTTCGAACCCACAGCCCATAAATTACCTGTTAAAAGGAACTCCCAACAAATTCTGGAGCAGTGGAAGCCACACAACAATGAAGTGAAGGAGATTTCTGTTCCAGAGAGCCCTAAAAAGCCAACCCCAAGAGTCCATCATGCACCGACCCGGAGCAGAGTCCAGCCCTGCCCAGGCCACATGGCACCAAGAGGAGCAGATCCGAGCAGGCTTCAGGGACAGAATCTCCACCAGCCACGAAGGTCCCTCCACCCACAGGCACCACAGGTCAGTGAGAGAGCCTTCTGGGCTGGCTGAGAGGGGAGCGGAGTGTCTCCATAATTCAGGCCCCCTCAGGAGGCAGCAGCAGAGGCAGTGGCAGCCAGGGGCTCCCGGAGCAGGCAGGAGCTGGGGTCAATTACAGAAGGTCTCCACATAAACCCCCTGAGGGAACTGAGCCTGGGAGGCAGCCCTGCCCCCAACTGAGAACCTGAATTTAATATTACCCTGAATAGCAACCTGGACAGCCACTGAAAGCCCTGAGGCTGGGGAGCAGCATTTGATTCTCAGACCCCAAGCACTAACTGGGCAGATCTAGGCAGGGGTGGAGAGGAATCTCAGAAGTCAAGTAACTGGCTGGGAAAATGCCCAGAAAAGGGAAAATAATAAGACCATAGAAGGTTACTTTCTTATGGAACAGATGTTTCCTCCTTTCCTTTCAGATGAGGAAGAACAATTCTTACCATCAGGGAAAGACATAGAAGTCAAGGCCTCTGCATCCCAAACATCTGAAATAGATATCCAATGGGCTCAGGCCATGGAAGAGCTCAAAAAGGATTTTGAAAATCAAGTTAGACAGGTGGAGGAA
>JAQQSK010010775.1:0-12549 GCA_028658325.1 Potorous gilbertii | reverse complement strand
AAAAAAATAAATTTTAAAAAAGAATTAAAGTGAATGAGAGAAATCATAAAACAAAACATAATACAAAAGAAAATGGTCTGCTTCATTCCGTGATCAAATTCCATACTCCTTTCTCAGGATATGGAAGGCATTTTGCCTCAAGAGTCCATTGCAATTTTTTAAGTCCTTGCATTGCAATGAAGTACTAAGTCTACCAGAAAAATTCCTCGCACACTGTGATTGTTGCTGTGTACAAAGTTCTCCTGGTTCTGCTCCTTTCACTCAGCATCAGTTCATATAAGTCTTTCCAGGCCTCTTTGAAGCCTTCCTGTTCATCATTTCTTATAGCACAATAGTATTCCATTACATTCATATACCACAATTTATTTAGCCATTCCCCACTTGATGGGCATCCCCTTGATTTCCAGTTTTTGGCCACCACAAAGAGAGCTGCTATAAATATTTTTGTACATATGGGATAGTGACTTATTTTTTAAAAGCATTTAATAAATGTTTGTTATATATTGAAATCAATGGCAAGAGATGTGCCTTAGGAAAGTTATTTTGGCAACTTTATGAAAGATAGATTGGAGAGGAGACAGTGATAGAAGAACTGACCTCAGCTGTCCAAGTGCCATGTACTTATAACTAGAAAAAGAGCAGTCAGAAGGAAAAAAACAAGAAATCCATTAGACAGTGAGCTCCCTGAGAGCAGGCAGGTCCTAATTCTCATTCTTCTTTGTATTTCCCTCCACTCAAACAATAGGTATCTATATAGAGTAGGCATTCGGTAAAGGTTCAATGAATGAATGAGTGATTAAAGTCAAAGACAGACAGAATGAACTCCATAGGTATTAATTTCTTATCCCTTCTCCAGAATAAAGATAACTTAGTCAACTAAGGCCCTTTCAAACCTGCCTTTGACTTTTTTCTTGTGGCCTATCATTTAATTAAATCATTCCATAATGAAATCTTTCCCTAATGAGTTTATGTTTAATAATTGATTAGGCTCCTCAGCCTGGGCCCAGTCTCATTAATTATGGAGCAGGGCCCAAGCAACTCCATTCCCCTCTTTACTTGATTCATCTGGGCTTGGGTCAGAGAGCCTAGGTGACAGGCCAGCTTATGGTCATAACATCTCACCCCCCTAGGAGCCTCACTCATTCCTAGGCCCAGTGTTTTCCTGGAGGGTAGCCAGAAAGGAAGAGAGGCTGAATCGAAGCATTTTTTGCCTCAGGTTTCAGGAGTACCTAGATTCGCCTTTCTTTTATAGTACGGCTAGCAACCTCCACACCCTGTGATTTCAGGGAACCCCAGCCCACTCTCACTGGCTGCTCCTGAAATTCTACTATTTTAGGCTAAATAAAAGATTCTGATAAAATGCACGTCAATTCCTACTAAAATACAAATGCTAGGTTTAGGTCATTAAGTATTGAGGGGTGGAGATCCCACCTTTTGCTTTTCTCGGTTATGAAGGTCTCTGTGAGAAAACAGGATCTGGACACAGGTTTGGAAGGGATAGAGCCGAAAGACACAGGAACCTGAGATGGTGGGAAAGAAAAGATGACAGAGCAAGGATGTTGGGGCAGTTGGAACATTTGCTGCCAACTCCCTGGCTCCTCCAAAGACATGTAGAAGAGGAAGCACTCAGTAAATGTTGTGCTCTACATGAATGCGGTGCTTGATGTGGAAACTGAACACACAAAACTTGGTGTTAGAGAAGCAACATGATGAAATCAGACAGAGACAGAGAGACAGAGAGGTAGAGAGACAGAAAAAGAGACATAGAAAGAGCGGCAGGTAAATAGAAAAAGAGAGACACACACAGAGAAAGAAGCAGATAGAGACAGAAAAAAAGAAAGAGACAAAGAAGTAGGCAGACAGAGAAAAAGAGATAGAGAAGGAGAAGTAGACAGACAAGCAGAGAAAAAGAGACAGAGACAGAGAGACAGACAGGCAAAGAGAGAGGGAGGGAGACAGAGGCAGAGTGAGAAACAGACCAACAGAAAGACACAGAAAGAGCATTTCTTTTAGCCCTTACTGGTGCCAGCCACTGTGCATTGGGGGTACAAAAACAAGAAGGGTTTGCTTATGTATCTTCCAATAGTGGAAAACAAAGTATAAAAGGGAGCTGAAAATGAGGAGTAAGGAAGGATACCCATATGAGGGCAAACAATCTGTGTGTGTTTTGGCAGAAAGAGGGTGAGCCAGGAGTGAAGTGAGCTGTGTGGCTGGAGCCCCTCATGCTAGGTCATTCTGGAAGGTTCTCATCTATCCATCTGGGTAAGTCTCAGGATGGAGTCATTCTGGGAGATGGGAAGGAGGAAGCAGCCAGAGAATGAGGCAGAAGTGCAGGAACCCTGAGTGTGAAGTCAGAAGACATGAATAAGAACTTCAGCTCTGCTAGTGATTGGTTTACCCTATGAATGAATATGAACTTCAGCTCTGCTAGTGATTGGTTTACCCTATGACTTTGGGAAAGTCACTAAACCTGCCTAAATCTCAGTTTCCTTATTTATAGAAATGAAGGGATCAGTTTTGATGATCTCTGAGGTTCCTTCTCTCTTGAAATCCTTTTGTTTTGTTTTGTTTCTTAGACCTGTGATTTTGTTCCTGATGAGGAAAAATATAGAATTGTACCTGCTCTGCTTAAAGAGTCATGTAACAGGGGAAGGAAGGAAGGAAGGAAGAGAGGAAGACACAAGCATTTATTAAATGTCTATTATATATCAGCTCTATACTAAGTACTTTATAAATACTGTGGAGCCATTGAGTGTAAGGCTTGAAATCAGGCCTTTCTGACTAGGCTTACCACAGTCTATCATTACACCTGAGGACTGCAGTCTTTCTTAGCTTCCAGGCCTTACAAAACACAAGCAATGGATTTCATTTGACCCACCAACCACGGTTTACCAATCCCTGCACTACATCAAACTGCATCTTGATAAAGCTCACTGGAATGTGGGAGTCATACAAATCCAAAACAGTGGTCTCTGTGCTAGCCACTGACTGGTTAGAATCAAGCTCTATGAGTCAGTGAATAATCATTTATTAAGCTCCTACTAAGTGCTAAGCATATGCTACAATATTCCTAAGAGTTTCTCTTTTTGGATCTCTTTCAGAAAGTGATCAATGGATTCTTTCAATATTTATTTTACCCTCTTGTTTTAGAATATCAGGGCAGTTTTCCTTGATTATTTCATGAAAGATGATATTTAGGCTTTTTTTTGATCATGGGTTTCAGGTAGTCTTATAATTTTTAAATTGTTTCTCCTGGATCTATGTTCCAGGTCAGTTGTATTTCCAATAAAATATTTCACATTATCTTTTATTTTTTCATTCTTTTGATTTTGTTTTGTAATTTCTTGGTTTCTCATAAAGTCATTAGCTTCCATCTGCTCCATTCTCATTTTTCAAGAATTATTTTCTTCAGTGAGCTTTTGAACCTCCTTTTTCATTTGGCTAATTCTGCTTTTTAAAGCATTCTTCTCCTCATTGGCTTTTTGGACCTCTTTTGCCAATTGAGTTAGCCTATTTTTCAAGGTGTTATTTTCTTCAGCATTTTTTGGGGGGGGGGTCTCCTTTAGCAAGCTGTTGACTCACTTTTCGTGATTTTCTTGCATCGTTCTCATTTCTCTTCCCAATGTTTCTTGCACCTCTCTTACTTAATTTTCAAAATCTTTTTTGAGCTCTTCCATGATCTGAGACCATTACATATTTATTTTAGAGGTTTGGGATGCAGAAGCCTTGACTTTTAGGTCTTCCCCTGATGGTATGTGTTGTTCTTCCTCATTTGAAAGGATGGAAGAAAATACCTGTTCACCAAGAAAGTAACCTTATATAGTCTTATTTTTTCCCCCTTTTTGGGCATTTTCCCAGCCTGTTACTCCTGTCAAGAGGAGGGTATACTTTAGGGACCTGTAAGTTCACAGTTCCTCCAAGGTGGCACAATCAAGGGAGAGGAGTTTACTCTTCTCCTGGTCTACACTCTGTTCTGGGAGCTACCACAAACTTTTCTGCCCAGAATGTATGAGTAGAATTCCCTTTTCAGAGCCTCCACCAACTCCACCACATCAGCACTCTTCCTCACCCCAGGGACACAACTCAGGGCTGAGATGTAGATCAGTGGCTCAATTCCCCCAGGGTCTTTAAGCTGAGGGCTCCAAAAATGAATGCTGCCTCTGCAGTTGCTGCTGCAGAAAGGGCCAGACCACATTCCCTTCTCCCTGAGGTGAAAGAGCTTTCTCACTGACCTTTGAAGCTGTTTTTGGCATTTGTGGGTTGAGCAATCTGGGAACTGCAGCTGCTACCTGGGGTTCCACGCCCCAACCTCCTCTGGTCTTGTTCCTGTGCACTCCGCTCTGCACCTGGTGTGATAGACCTTTCCTATTGGCCTTCCAGGCTGCCTTGGGCTGGAAATCTCTTTCATTCTGTCATTTTGTGGCTTCTGTTGCTCTAGAATTTGAGTCATTTTTACAGGTATTTTATGGGTTATGGGGGGGAGCTTCTATAGAACCATCCTTTTACAGCACCATCTTGGCTCTGTCCCACATCTCAACATCTTTTTAAAAAATGAATGTTAAAAATGGTCTTTACATGTAATCAGAAAAAATAAAATATTATTTTATTTTAAAAAAATATAGTATGGGAGGCAGGAGGGTAATGATTTCTTTCCCTGGAGATCACAGAAATTTTCAGTTACTCTGTTCAAGGATATAAGAAGCCAGCACTAGGATATAAATAGGCGGAGGAAGCAGTGACATTTCTAGCCTGAAGCAAGCCAACAACCTCCTAGACCAGATACTTTGCAATCTTTTTCAGGACAAAGAGAGAAAGGAAAATCTTTTTTTAGAATTGTTTACTGAAATCCACATGGTCCTCCTCCTATATCTCTCTCTCCTTTTAGAAGCATCTCAATGGTAGGTAAGGATCTGTTTGTTTCTTCCTTAATCCCACCATCCTACATCTACAGTCATCAAAGGAGCTTTATGACACAGGTGAAAACTACCTCCTATGGAATTATTATAAGTCTCTCAAGGAGACTGTGCAAAATTTACATGCAGAAACCTAAGACAAGCAATCCCTCTAACCATCCCCCTAATCATATCATATATGGGAGGAAACAACTGTTATTTTTTTATCATATAGGAGAGCTATGCTAAGAATCAATTATAGACATCAATTAAAGTAGACTGTCCTCATAGTCCCTCTGTCTCTGTCTATCTCTGTCTCTCTGTCTCTGTCACTGTCTCTCCCTCTCTCCCTCCCTCCCTCTCTCTCTCTCTCTCTCTCTCTCTCTCTCTCTCTCTCTCTCTCTCTCTCTCTCTTTCTCCCTCCCTCCCTCTCTCTCTCTCCACTCTCTGTGAGTTGACTTCCAACATCATCATTCACCTGAAACTGAGCTCACAGTTACCTCTTTGGCATTTACACCTCTTCATAACTTATCTCTTCCTACCTTTGTAATCTTCTTACACTTTATTCTCCTTCATGCTCTCTATGATCCACCTGTGCTGGCTTCCTTGCTATTCTTCAAACATGACCCTCCCTCAATCCATCTCCATACTTTTGCACTGGCTGACTGTTCTACGTTTGGAATGCTCTCCCTCCGCATCTCTACCTCTTAGTTTCTCTAGATTCCTTCAAGACTCAGGTGAGATCTCACATTCTACAAGAAACTTTTCCAAGTCCCCACAGTTGCTAATGTCTTCCTTTCTGCAATTACCTTCATATACATACATATCCATCCCTCTAATCATATCATATATGATATAATTATAGGATATTATTATGATATATATGTATATATATTTATATGAAGGTAATTGCAGAAAGGAAGACATTAGCAACTGTGTGGGGATGTATATATGCATATATGTGTACATATATACAAAATGTCCATATATATATATGGACACACATATACATACACACACACACACACACATCATTAAAATGTGAACCCTTTGAGTTAAAGGGTTGTTTTGGTCTTTATTTTTATCCACCATGCTTAGTATAGTGACTGGCAAGCAATCAATCAATCATTAACATTTATTAAGCACCTACTTTGTTCCAAGCAACATGCTAAACACTAAGTATACAGGCAAAAGACAGTCCCTGCCCTCAAAGAGGGCCTCTGGGTGGTAAAATGGATAGAGTACTGGGTCTGGAGTCAGGAAGACTCATCTTCCAGAGTTCAAATCTAATGCCTCAGACACAGGAGCTGTTTGACTCTCGGCAAGTCACTTAACCCTGTTTGCCTCAGTTTCCTCATCTGTAAAATGAGTTGGAGAAGGAAATGAAATGGGAAGCCACTCCAGGATCTTTTCCAGGAAAACCCTAAATGGAGTCATGAAGAGTTGGACACAACTGAAATGACTGAACGACAATAAGCACTAGAGGAAAATCACTTAAATGGCTGAATGGAGGATGAATTGGAATGGAAAGAGACTTGGGGCAGGCAGACCCACCATCAGGCTATTGCTATAGTCCAAGCATGAAGTGGTGGGGCCTGCAAGCTGACTGATGGCAGTGTCAGAGGATAGAAGGGTTCCTATGGAAAAGATGTTGCAAAGGTGAAATTAACAGGCCTTGGCAACAGTTTGGGGCAGGGGCAATGGTGTTGGAGAGATAATGAGGAATTCAGGATAACTCCTAGTTTGTGAGCATGAGGGCCTAGGAAGAGGATGGTGCCTTCTATGATAATGGAGAAGGTAGAAAAATTTGGGGAAAAGATAATGAGGTCTGTTTTGGACATGTTTGAGTTTAAGGTGTCTACTGGACATCTGACTGAAAATATCTGAACGGCAAATAGTAAATATTTAATACACATTTTTTATGGTTGGTATAGACATAAATTGGACCAACCTTCTGGAAAGCAATTTGGAACTCTGCATTAAAAGTAACTAAACTATACATACCCTTTGATCCATTAATACTACTACTAGCTTTATATTTCAGTAGGATGAAAGAGAGGGAAAAACCCTATGTACAAAAAATTAATAGTTTATTTTTGTGACAGTGAAGATTTGGAGACTAAAAGAATGCCCAACAACTAGAGAATGACTAAACAAAATTATGTTATATGAATGTAATAGAATACTAGCATACTGTAAGAGATGATGAAAGGGATGGTTTCAGAGAAACCTGGAAAAACTCGTGTGAACTCATAAAGAGTGAAGTAAGCAGAACTAGAAAACCAATTTGTAGTATGACAACAAACTACTTTAAAAGACTTGAGAATTGGGAAGACTCACATGAACTGATACAAAGTGAAGTGAGTAGAACCAGGAGAACATTACACACAGCAATTAGCAATATTATAAGAGTGATCAACTAAATGACATATTCTTAGCAATACAAAAATTCAAGAAAATTTCCAAGGACTTAACAATGGAAAATGCTATTTACCTCAGATAAAGAACTAATGGAGTTTGCATACATATTGAAGCATACTTTTTTACTTTATTTTGCTTGGGTTTTTTTGATCTGCATTTTCTTTTGCAACATGGCTAATATGGAAATGTTTTGCATGACTGCACATGAATAATCAATATCAAGTTGCCTGGATCCTCAAAGAGAGAGGCGAGGAGGAAAAGAGAGAATTTGGAACCCCAAAATTTTTTTAAATGAACATTAAACATGTCATTGGGAAAAAATAAGATACTATTTAAAAGTTTAAAAAGTGATTGTTTAAAATTGTTTACATGTAACTGAAAAAAATAAAATTAAAATCAAATGTAAAAAAAAGAGAAAGATTTGGGAACTATAATCAACACACTGACCAATGATGATTCCAAAAATTATAAGACATGCTCTTACCTCCTGACCAGAAGGTGATGAACTCTGTTCAGAATGAGACCTATATTTTTGGGACATGGCCCATCTGGGAATTTGTTTTATTTGCTATTCATATTTGTTACAAGTATTTTGCTTTTCTCTCTTTTTTAAAAAATAGGGAACAGGAGGAAGAATGTAGAGAAAATAATTTTTTATTAAAATAAATAAATTTTTAAAATTCTTTTTGACTCACTGGCTGAAAAATGATATATGAAGAAATAGAGACGTCACTTAAAATGAAACCATGAAGAGTGTCTAAAGCAGACTAAGTACATAAAGAGAAAACCTCTGGAAGCAAAGAAACAATCTTGAAAGCATAAAGCTGCCTTAGGAAGGATAAAATTTTTTTAAAAGAATGGGAAAAATCATATGCAATATTATTACAGTCTGGCTCCAGTCTATCTTTCTAGGCTGATGACATATTATGCCTTCTCAAACAGCTGATGTTGCAGCCAAACCAGCCTCCTGTCTTTCCCAATATCTGATAATCAGCCTCCCCCAGAGGCTTCCTGCCCACCTTACTTACTCATCCCTGTCTCAAAGAAGCCCTACCCCCAACTCTCTTCAAACACTACCTCCTACAAGAGGATTTCTTGATTCTCACCACTGTTCATTCTTCCTCTACCCAAAAATGATTCTGTGTTTATTTGGTATATACTTCTCATTTGTTTGTACCATATTGATTCCCCCAGTAGAATGTCATCCCTGAGGTCAGGTATTTTTTTTTTTGTCTTTGAATACCCAGTACCTTGTCTAGTATCTGGTACATTATGCTCACTGAATAAAAGTTTATTGAATTGAATTCAACTGGACTGAACTGAATCAATTTATCAGGTGATCAGATGGAAGACAAAGGAGATTGAAGTGTGTGGGATGACTCCAAGATTTTGAACTTAGAATAGAGATGCCCACAACACAGACAGGAAGTACTTGTTCACAGTGTCTTATATAATGCTTTTTCTAGTTCCTCTTTGTGTATCAAAATGCTTGTATTTGTCAATGCTTGACTTCATTAAAAAGAACATTTGGGGGGAAAGAGAAACAGTTCCATTTTGGACATGTTGAGTTTGAGATGCCTAAACCAAGGGGGAGATGAAGGTTGTAAATATAGATTTGAGAGATGTTCATTGTATACAGGATAATTGATGAGATGACCAAGAGAGAAAAGAGAGTCCCTAGGTCAAAGCACTGGAGTATAAACAAAAAATAGAAGCTGAGTTATGGACAAGAGCATATCAGTAAACATTTAACAACTGACTCTGGGGGAGAGGGGCATTCTACCTATGACATACTTTATGTGTAATCTGCTTTATCAGCATTTTCTCCATCATTTCCTTAAACCTAGACAACAAACAAAGCAATATATCACTCCCTGATTTGTAGCATTTGCCATTCTCTGAGATGTAGATGCTCACTCTGAAAATTTAGCAATTAGCACTCGAGTCAGCATAAGCTGGCTCCAGCACACCCTTGGTCATACATAACTACCCATGCAAGGAGGCTGAGAAGAGGTCAGACAGGCTGGAGGAAAGCAGCTAAGAGAGATACGGGGAGATAGTTGGTTAGGAACTACAAATGGATGATGAAAAGGATGCATGAACAGCAAGAAGCCCGCATGTCAGACTGCATTAGGGAAACTGTACAGTATTTTTTCACCATCCCAATCACTTCCTGGCATAGGACTCACCAACTCAAACACAAATACACTCAGCAATGGTGTACAGTATGTACAAGCCTTGGAACACTGTAATCTCAGAAGCATCAAAGTTTCAGGTTACCCAAAGAATAATGAAAAGACAAATGGTGAGGATAATTAGGCTGCAAAGTATTTCCAAGGATGACCCCAAGAAGTAGCATGAGGAATATCATTGAGAAATGTATGATCAAAACAGGAAATGAGCTGGGTTTGGTACAGGCCTAGGTATGTTTGATATACAGGTACTTAGTACAGGTACTCCTATTAACCTACATACTGGAAGGGCTGAGACTGATGGGTCACTTGAACTCAGGAGGTTTGACCTACAGTGGAACTAAAGTCAACTGGGTGTCTGAACTATGTCCAGCACCAATGTGATGAGACCTCAGGAGAATGAGACCGCCAGGCCAATTAGAGAGGTAAAAACTGGTCCAGGTCACAAATGGGAGTAGATACTGTAGTTTCCATCTCAGTGAGATAGGTCTTAAATTAATAAACAAATGAAAGGATAAATAAATAAAAATGAATGAATGAATGAACTAATCAGATGAGTGAATGAATATATAAATAAATAATCAAATGAATACATGACTGGAGAGACAAGGAAGGAAGGAAGAAAAAAGAAAGGAAGGGGAAGGAAAGATGGAAGGAGGAAAAAGGAAGGAAGAGAAAGAAACAAAGGAAGGAAGGAAGAAAACAAAGAAAGAAACTAAGGAAGGAAGGGAAGGAAGGAAGAAAGGAAACAGTCAGTCATATAGCAAAATGAAGCATTTACCAAGTGTCCACTATATTCCGGACACTATAGGCACATTGAGGACATGATATAAGCAAACAAGATAGGTCCTGTTCTCAAAGAACTATGATTCTAATGGGAGAAGGCAACACATAAAGACTGTATTTGAACTCAGTCCTTCCTAATTCCAGGACCAGTGTCCTATCTACTCCCAGACTGGTAGGCACCTACAGTTAGTTATTAAAGACCTGACTATCTTCCTCAGTGAGCTGAGCACTCTTTTCTTTCCTAGAAAGAACCCAGCCCAAAGCAGCCAATCCATCCTGAGAATCCCAAAGCCACTGGTGACTCTTTGTGAAGCCAGACTAAGGATGAACCATTAACCATTGGTTACCATACTGACCATGTGCACATACACAGCCCTGAGCTTGTTACTTTACACCACTTGCTTCAGCTTATTATGGGGACAGCACATATGGACAAGGGCAGGGTCTCTATTTGGAGTTCAGAGATCATTATCAAGGGAGAAGTCAGGTCTCCTGGGCAGATGTCTACAACTGTCATGAAGAACCCACCCCCACCATACCCGATGGTGCAAAGAGGAATCACCCAAGTCCTCTGGCTTCTATCCTGGATCCCAGCCTCTTTATGATGCTTCTCTTATACCCCTTCTGTAAAAGCAAATTTAATTCCACAGAATATATAGCCTTTACACTATTAAAACCATATACAATGTCAAAGCTGAAAGGGACCTCACACCATATAGCATACAAAGCTAGCTATAGCAAAGCTAGCAATCAACCTAACACCCTCATTCTACAGAAGGGGAAATTGAGACCCAAAGAGAGGAATCAAAAGTCAAAGGGAAGGCTGGCACTTTAACGAATCTGGACATCCTGGGCCATCTCCCCACCAGCTGGGAACCTCCAACTCCAAAATCACTTCTAGAAAGAAAAGAAAGTTTGGCCTTTTGGAGCAAATCAGTTCTGGGCTATAAAACCCAAGTTCTTTCTCATTTTGTCTACTGTTGAGCACCTAAATGAACTGCATCCTGAGGCAGGAAGGTCTCCAGTATCCTTCAACCTTCCTGACTTTTGCACGTTTTGTGATCCAGTTACTCTGGCCTCCTTGCTATTCCTGGAATAGGACACTCCATGTCCAGACTGCATTTTCACTGGCTGCCCACAAACCTGGAATACTCTCCTTCCTCATCTCTTCCTCCTGCCTTCCCTGGTTTCCAGGTCTCAGCTGAAATCCAGTTGAAATTCTTCAAGAAACTTCTGGAACTTCTTTAATGCTCTTCATTTCCCTCTGTTAATTCTTTCCAATTTACCCTGTCTACAACTTATCTGTAGCTAGTAATTTGCCCCTTATCTCTCCCATCAGGCTGAGCTCCCTGACAGCAGAGGCTGTTTTTGCCCCTGTCTTTGTATCCCTAGCACAGTTCCTGAACATGGTAGATGCTTAGGAAATGCTTATTAACTTTTTTAGGGATACTGTAGAGGGGATTCATCCATGAGCAGGGGAGGAGGCTGGACTTTTGTCTCTTTCCATTTTAGGATGGAGTCTGACTCAGAGCAGTGTCCACAAAGCCCTCCCTTTGGGACCTAAACCTAGCTTTGAATTCAGTTATTTTTTTTTTAAATCTGTTCAATAAATAGATGGATAGACAGATAGGGATAGAGAGATGGATGGATGGATGGATGGATGAATGAATAGATAAACACAAACAGATAGGCAGACAGACAGGCAGGCAGACAGACAAGTAGATACATACATACATACTCCCCAACTTGTTCAGCTTTACTCATCTCCCCTTCAAATCTCTCTGGAAACATTTGCCACGCTCTCCTCAGTGCTCACATTAGCAATTTCTGCTCTGGTCTCCAAGACCCCATTCTGCCATACCACACACCCCCTTTCCCCCAGACAGAATTCTGTCTCCCTAAGGAGAGGGGGGCTTCAATTAGATCCCAACAGGAATGCCAAGAGTTCTCAGGACAAATAAAAATAAATCACATTTACCTAGTGCTTTTTTGTTCACAAATTAAGCACCTTTTGTCATAACAGCCTAGTGAAGGACACGGTGCTTCAAGTATAGTTAGCCCCATTTTATGGATGAGGAAACAAATGAAATGACCTGTCCTTGGACAGCGTAAGCAGCACAGTTAAGAATGGCGCTGCCTCTACTACACTAGGGGGCACGCTTCATCTTAGACCCCAAATCAGATCAGAACGCGGAGGACCACCTTGGCTTTCTTGTGCCCGAGGGGAGCAGGAGCAGCCAGCAGGTGTTAATGAGCCC
>JAQQSK010010774.1:0-12549 GCA_028658325.1 Potorous gilbertii | reverse complement strand
TAATTCTGCTTTTGAAAGCATTCTTCTCCTCATTGGCTTTTTGAACCTCTTTTGCCAATTGAGTTAGCCTATTTTTCAAGGTGTTATTTTCTTCAGCATTTTTTTGGGTCTCCTTTATTAAGGTATTGACCCATTTTTCATGCTTTTCTTGCATCTCTCTCATTTCTTTTCCCAGTTTTTCCTCCACCTGTCTAACTTGGTTTTAAAAATCCTTTTTGAGCTCTTTCATGGACTGAGCCAATTGGATATCTCTTTCAGATGTTTGGGATACAGAGACCTTGACTCTCATGTCTTTACCTGATGTTAAGCAGTTTTCTTCCTCATCAGAGAGGAAGGTTGGAATCATTTTCTCACCAAGAATGTAACCTTCTATGGTCTTATTTTTTTTCCCCCTTTTCTGGGCATTTTCCCAGCCAGTTACTTGACTTCTGAGAGTCCTCTCCACCCCTACCTAGGTCCACCCAGCTAGTGCTTGGGGTCTGAGATTCAAATGCTGCTCCCTAGCCTCAGGGCTTTCGGCAGCAGTCCTGGCTGCTATTCAGGGTAAGATTTAATCTGGTCTATGCAGAGACCTTCTGTTATGGAGCTCCTGTTGAACTCCTGCCTGCTCAGGGAGCCTCTGACTACCCGATGCCTCTGCTGCTGCCTCTCAAGAGGTCCCGAGTCATGAAGACACCCCACTCCCCTCTCAGTCCGTCCAGACTTCTCTCTCACTGACCTGTGAGTCCGTGGGTGGAGGGACCTTCGTGGCCGCTGGACATTCCATCTCTGAAGCCTGCTTGGATCTGCTTGCTCCTCTCAGTGCAACCCAGCCAGGGCAGGGCAGAGCTCTGCTCCCATCTGGGGCGCGATGGACCTTTGGGATCAGTTTTTCAGGCCTCTCTGGAACAGAAATCTCCTTCACTGTGCTGCTGCGTGGTTTCCATTGTTCCAGAATTTGTTGAGAGTTCTTTTTAGAGGAAATCCATGGGCTTGGGTTCAGAGGTAGCATATGTGAGTCTTTCTACTCCACCATCTTAGCTCTGCTTCTTGTATTCTTTTCATGTGGCAGCCAAACGCTTTGAGTTAAAGCCAAGCCTTATTGATGCAAGCTGTGAGAGTACACAGAGAATTGACTTTGGACAGAAAATTTAGCTTTGAATCCTCTTCTAGTCACCAGCTTAGTGATCATTTTTTTATTATCATAGAAGCTTACTTTCCTCATCTATAAAATGGGTATAGTAACTTCATCTCGTAGAAGAAGAAGAAGATGATGATGATGATGATGATTTTTTATATAGTCCTTACTATGTGCCAAACATCATGTTAAGCCTTTTACATTTATTATCTCATTCAGTCCTCACAACAACTCAGGGTGATAAATGCTACTATTATTGCCATTTTACATTTAAGGAATCTAAGGCAAACAAAATCTAATGAACTTGCTCATGGTCACATAGTAAGTATCTGAGGCCAAATTTAAATTCAGGTGTTCATACCTCCATGTCTGTTGCTCTATCAACTGTGCCACAATAGTTGACTAATTATCACAAGGATAGTATTGTGTGAACTTTAAAGAACTAAAGAAATGTGAATCTCTAATTCTGATGTCTCTAAACTTCAGAGCTCAGAGTCTTAAGATATTTATTTTCCCAATAAATAATTTCCACAGATGTTGGGTATGATAGACAATGAATTTTCTCAACAAAGTGCTTATTTTCAATGATGCAGACGTTTTGCAGGTTAATGTGCTTTCATTCCTAAGGTAACCCTACCGTTTTTGTCAACTAACTTTTCGACCTTTTTTCAAAGTCCAGAAATGATAAAAGAGATTACTTTGTTATTTATTCAGTCTGAGAAATTCTCTGAAGTTTTAATTACCACAGAGAAAATTTTAGATGTGTTGCTTTCACCTAACTTCAAGAAGAATTATGTTATACAATCTAAACAAAACTTCACTTAATGAATTTTATGTAGCTTTCAAGAACATTTAAAGTACATGAATAGGGGTATCAATTGTCATTATTCACACAGTTTAGAAAATCATAAAAAACTTTGTTCAATGTACTTTTAAAGAAGTCTGGAGATTTCACTTCACATAGTAGAGATATCATACTTTAAGATGCAGCAGAGGCATTATTTACAACGAGAAAGACCTATTAATTCATTCTCTAACATTAGACCATATCATTGCTTCTGTAATGTGACAATAATTTGATTGTTTCCATAGCCCTAGTCTCTCCCAAATTTCTGATAATGCTGAGTACAATTCCCCTGCTACTAAACCATCAGTGCTGTCCCATTGTCTACAGGATAAAATATAAATTCCATTTGGTGACATTCAAAGGCCTTTAGAAAATGTTGGATTTTGCTTCTGTGAACTAATCTTTTGTTTCTTCATTATTTGACTGATTGTGAAACTTCTTTATTTCTCAATCAGGTCAAATGCACATTCCTTCTTTATAGGAATTCTCTTTTGTTGAATAATCAAATTTATATCCTCCTTCCTTCCTTCAAAATAGTTGTTGCGGTAGTACAGTTCAGTCCTTTCTGACTCGTGCTCCCATTTCGAGTTTTCTTGGCAAAGATACTGGAACGATCTGCCTTTTCTTTCTCAAGGTCATTTTATACATTGAGAAACTGAGGAAAACAGGGTAAAGTGACTTGCTCAGGGTCATGGAGTTAGTAAGTGTCTCAGGCAAGATTTGAACTCAGGAAGATGAGTCTTCCTGACTCTAGGCCTGATACTCTGTCCACCGAGCCACCTAATTGGCCCACTTCAAATGTAAGTTCTCATAAAACATTTCCCCATGCAACAAGCCTTTAGTGACCTTTCTTTCCTTTCTCTAAAGCATGCCAGTTGGTGTAGTGGGTAGAATGAAAGTCTTTGAGAATAGAGTTGAAATTATTCCTCACATTATTACTAGATGCATGATCTTAGAAAGTCATTTAATCACCCCTAACCTTAGTTTCCTCATCTGTAAAATCGTAATAATTGTACTTAACTTAGAGTGATATTGTGAATATGAAATGAGATAATATATGCCAAAATTTTCTCAAACATTTAAATGTTGTACAAATGCTAACTACTATTGAATTTCTGCAACATTCGTTCATGACAGTGGTTTCCCAACTAACAGTGCAAAAACTAACACTGGTGCATAAGAAATTGACTGCTAAAGGTCCTTTATCCTTACATATTCACAACCATAAGAGAATAAGAACCAAAAATAGCTACATGTATTTACTATGTGCCAGGTAGATTTATATGTGTGTGTATGTGTCTATGTGTATATATGTATATGTTTTGTGTATGTTTCTATTTACATAATATATTGTATGCATCTGCACATATTTTATATATAAACACGTGCATCTATGAGTATAGATGCACACATGTATGCATGTATATGTATGTGCTTGTGCAATATACACATAAATACATACATATACAAAAAAATAGTAACGTCCAAGGGTGTGCTGGAGGCTGTTTGAATTCGCTAGTGAGAACAGATTTCTATATTTTCAAAGTGGCCAATTACAACTTGGAAATTAGCAAACTAACAGTAAGGACTGTATATGTGTGTGTGTTTGTGTGTGTGTATACATACACAAATATATATTACTCATCTAGAGTTAAGCAAGTAAAAGAAATAATGTTAATAATGCAGATTAACATAAATATGGCTTATACATTTTTAAGACAGTTTTCTTTAAGTATGTACTAGTACACAATGAAGTCCCTACACTCAAATAGCTGGATACAGCTCATAAAGGGGAGACCACTTTATGGTGGGGCACGGGGAATTTGATTTGGGATTTGCAGAGATGGTGAGTGGAACCAAAGGATAATTGATCAATATTCCTTTCATAGAAGCAAAAATGATATTTGTTTAATTGTTGCACTATTGTGCCTATTTTCCTTCAGCCCCTCTAAGGAGCATGTGTGTGTGTGTGTGTGTGTGTGTGTGTGTGTGTGTGTGTGTTTGTGTGTGTGTATTTGTAATTCTCTTGTTATTCTTATCCCAGTAAATAGGGTCTTTGGTTGTACTAAACATGAAACTACTATGTTCTTTTGCTGCTATATGTTGTAAACGTAACCTATTTTATTGATTGATATCTCTAATTTTTAACCAATACTTCTTTCACACATTTCCCTTTGTTACTTTCTTTGAGGTTCTTGACCTTTTGTTCTTCCATCTGTATTTCTTTTTTTCTGTATCTATAAATAAGAGTTTTGCAATGTGGTGGATGTGTGTGGTGGGGGAACCTCAGAGATGTGGTCATTAAATTTGTCCTATTAGATATTTGGAGACTTTTTCCCCCAATTGTTACTGACAGTTTTGTTTTCTTCTTTTGAAAATTACATGATCATTTCTTTTTACCATCTATCAATTAAGGAATGACTCTGAGTCTTATGAATTTGTATCAGTTACTTATCTTGGATATTAGATCTTATTCAAAGAAATTTAGTACTTATACTTAATCCACTTACCTGTTTCCTTTCTAACTTTAATTGAATTTATTTTTGTTTATATGAAAAAAGTTTAGTGTTGTAAAATGAAAATTGTCCATTTTATCTTCTGTGATCTTTTCTATCCCCAGATTGTTTGTGATCTCGTCTAAAATATTTGAAACTTAATACCTTCCTTACTCCTCTATTTCATTTGTGATGTTGCTGTGACTAAGTCATGGATCCATTTAAAGTTTATCTTGTTCTTGGGTGTTCAATGTTTTTCACACGCATTTTCGTCAAACTACTTTCTCAACAGATTTTGTCACAGTATTAAATCTTATTCCAGTAAATGGGGTCTTTGGTTGTACTGAACATGAAACTACTATGTCCTTTTGTTGCTATATCTTGTAAACGTAACCTATTTTATTGATTGATATTTCTAATTTTTAACCAATACTTCTTTCACACGTTTTCCTTTGTTACTTTCTTTGAGGTTCTTGACCTTTTGTTCCTCTGTCTGTATTACTTTTTTTCTGAATCTAGAAATAACAGTTTTGCAATTTTTTCATAGCATATTCTTTGGCATACATATTTGTTGTTGATGACAGTGAACACTCTCCTGTTATGTAAGTGCTTGTTTGTAAATTATATCTTATTATCACATAGTGGATACAGTATCAGATTTGGAGTCAGAAAGACCTGAGCTGGAGTCACACCTCAGACATTTACCAGCAATGTGACCATAGACAGTTCATTCATCCTTCATCCTTAGTTTCTTCAAATGTACAATAAGAATATCTGCTTCTCAGAATTTTTGTGAGGGTTAAATTAAACAACACATGTAAAGTCATATATAAACCTTAAAGTCCTAGTTAAATTCTAGCTATTATTATATTTTAAAATTTGTAAGTTTTGCATATATAGATTATTTTTGCCCCCAAATTCACAAAATTTAAAGATTTTTAAATAATAAAAAAACACAAAATATATTACTTTGTTTGATTTATTAAAAAGGCAGTCATCCATTTCATATTTGCCTATTATTGACTACAACAATAAAGCAGAACTGATTATCTTAAAAGAATCAAAGTTACCCCCAAAGTAGAATGTTGTTCATATAAAATATTTGGAATTTAAAAAAATGTCTATCCTCTTCTGTGTCTTATTGTTGTAACTTAAACTCCAAGAAGAATAAAAAGTAGTAAATGTGAAAAATAGCAGTGATAACAATGATTATTTTAAGTGCCTACAAATTGTTTGCATGTGTACACATTGAATATAATTTCTAAAAATAGAATTATGTTTTATTTCTGTGATAAAGGATGCTAAAGAAAAAGAGGAGATGAAAACAGAAATGATTTGTTGAATAATTTAATGGACATAGAATATTTATTTATATTACTTTAGCTTTTTTCTCAGCAAGCAAAATATTAATATTTTAAACAAAATATGTAGTATAGTTTTGAATGAACAGTGTTTTCACAAACTACTTTCATCTGGCACTTAGTATGTCATCTTTTTTGCATCTATGTCTTATCTCCATAATCAGACTGCGGTCTTGCTGAGTACAGAGACACTCTTTTGTTTATATGAACAGTACTTGGCACAGAATCTGAAGTATATTATTTACTTCATAAATATTTGTTTCAAATGTTAAGATGATCCTATTCTTTCATTACATAAATGTCAGCATGTAAAATGTTTAGCTTAGTTTTTCTTGATGAAATGTAAACCTGAAAGTTAAATTATTTGTTAAATTCCAACACGTTACCGTTTTCTAACATCAACACTTATTGACATAAGAGAGTTAAAAAGAGATGTAAATAGGACGCTCAATTATGAATATAGTATTTAGTCTTTCCTATCTGAGACAGGAGTCTCTGTAGAATCTATGAATCACGTATATAGTTGGACAAATAGACTAAGGTACATGAGCAATTTGTTGTGCATTTGAGATGATACAATCCAGTTCACAATTATCTTTTACTTATATTCTTACTTCATAATTCTCTTTTTAAGTTATTACATTTTTTCTGAACAATTCTCTTAAAGAAAAATGTCACTTCATTCTTGGTGTTACCACCCCCTTTGCAATGCTGTGCCTTGTTGTGTTCCTTTAATTTATAAGAATATCAAGATTTTTAGTTTTCTTTGTTTCTTGACCAAAATGGCATCATGAAACCTATGAAAGATCTGAAGGGATATGAAACAGTCATATATCAAATACGGGAGATTACACTTAATCTGAGAGTTTCATTATTATTGAAAAAATACAACATCTACTACAACAACCAACCAAAAAGAATTGTAAACTATGCCAAAAGCATTGAGTAAATCCTCTGTGGAGGATCTGTGAAAAGACTTGATGAAAAGACTTGATCAAAAGTCATAAAAGATGATGAAAGATGTAGGGAAAAAATAATGAAATCAATGAGTTTGCAGTCTATTGAAATGCTCAAATATACACAAAAATACTCAGTATAAAAATGACATGATCAGATTAATTAAAAAAAAACATTTATTTATTAAGTACCTGCCATATATATATGGAATATTGCATTGAGAGCTGACAAACACAATGATTAAATAAGGCATAATTTCTACTGAGATGGAGTCTAAAATATAGTGTGGAATACAATGGAAAATGGATTGTTATAATTTTTAATTATGAGAGTTTTTGAAATCACTTAATATACGTTTATGCTCCTATTTAAAGTGCTCCATGATTTCATTGTTCTGTGTGTTTGTTCACTCTAGTGCCATGGTTTAGCTTCTCACCTTTGCAAATGATTTTGAGTTGCTCTGACTCTCTCCCTCAAATTTCCATCAACTTGTGACAAATATTCAGATAATGGATTTCTTTGAACTTAAGATAGTTTAGTAATTGAATAGTAGTCTATCAAAAGACTTATACTGCATTTATTCATTCATCCATTCTTTCAACATATATTCATTAAATGTCTGGTGAGTAAAGAACTTAGTGAGACAGCAATTAATCATGTTAAGGCAGAATTGTTGACAGTCTCCTATCCTTGGCATTTAAACCATTTCTCAACCTGGTTTTAAGGCTAAGATTTTTCCAGTTAATTTACACTTAGTTCTTTCTCATGGACTTTATACTCAGTTAAACTTTTCATGCCTCAAAAAAAATCTTCACTATGAAAATTTTCATCCCTGTTTTTCTCACTATGACAATAACTTTCATTTTTGAGGTCTCTCTCTTGCTGACTGGGTACTCTCAAAACCTCCATTTTAAGGAACATGCTCAGGCTAACTATATGTACTTTAACCTCCATTTTGTACTTATGACTCATTGTACTTTTTCTACCATGCTCTGGCTCTCCCCATAGCCCAATTCACCTTCCCTTTATAAACTGTCTTCCTTTATCAGAGAATATATATATATATATATGTGTGTGTGTGTGTGTGTGTGTGTGTGTGTGTGTGTGTGTGTGTGTGTGTGGTGTGTGTATTTCCACTTGTATTTTTGTAGTTGACTTCCCAAATATTGGCACAGTGCTTAGAAAATAGTAAGTACTTAATAAATTGTTGTTGGTTTGTTGCTGAATTGACTACTAACACTTTTCTGTTTTTTCAGACTCAGATTTAATATCAACATATTGAGCTTTTAGTCCTCTGAGTCAATAAAGACTCAAGGATGGCCTTACTATATTTTTTTCTTTCAAATTTATTACTTTATTTCTTTTCAGTTTAAAATAATCACTTCCATAAGTTCCAAATTTTCTTCTCCTTTTCCCCCTCCCTCCCCAAGATGGCATGAAATCTTATATGGGCTCTAAACATACTCCCCCATTAAACATATAAAGGCTGATACTTTACACAAATTAGTGGGTAAAGGAAGAGGAACAAACAAAAGAAAGAGAGCATTATGAAATGCAAAAATTGATAGCTTTGATTACATTAAATTGAAAAGTTTTTGCACAAACAAAGACAATGCAACAAGATTACGAGGGAAGCAGAAAACTAGGAAAGAATTTTTACAACTAGTATCTTTGGCAAAACCTTCTTTCTAAATATAAAGAAAACTGAGTCAAATTTACAAGAATGCAGTTATTTTCCAGTTGATAAATGGTCAAAGGCAATGAATAGGCAGATTTCAGAGGAAGCAAACAAAGCTACCTACTGTGATAAGAAAAAAAAGCTCTAAATTGCTATTGATTAGAGAGATGTGAATCAAAACACCCTTGAGGTACCACATCACAACTATCAGATTAGCTAACATGACAGAAGAGGAAAATGACAAATTTGGAGAAGAGGTGGTAGAGTTGTAATTCATTGTTGATGGAGTTATGAGCTGATCCAATCATTCTGGAGAACAATTTATAATGATGCTCAAAGGGCTATAAAAAAGTGCATATGCCCCTTGACTGAACAATACTGCTTTTAGAGCTGTACTCCAAAGAGAATAAAAATATGCGAAAAGGGCCCACATGTTCAAAACATTTACAGCATTTTTTTTTGTGGTGGCTAAAAATGGAAATTGAGGAGATGTCCATCAATTGGGGATTGACTTAACAACTTGTGATATATAAATGTAATGGATTACTATTTTACTATAAGAAATAATGAACAGGAAGACTTCAGAAATATCTGGAAGGAGATATATGAAATGATGCTGAGTGAGGTGAGAAGAGCCAGGAGAGCATTACACATGGTAACAGCCACAGTGTTCAATAACTCTTTTTTATAGACATGACCCTTCACAGTAATGCAACAATCTAAAACATTTCCAAAGAACTCATGATGCAAAATGCCATCCATATCCAGAAAAAGAACTATGGAGCTGGAACAAATAATGAAGCACACTATTTTCTCTTTTGTTATGTTATGTTTTGTTCTTTTTCATGATTTCTCTCATTCATTTTTAGTTCTTCCATTCAACATGACTAATGTGAAAATGTATTTAATAGGAAACTATGTGTGGAGCCCATATAAGATTGCATGCTGTCTTGGGGAGGGAGGGGGAGAGAGGGGAAAAATTGGAACTTATGGAAATGATTATTGAAAACTAAAAATGAATAAATTAATAATTTCAAGAAAAAAGAAAAATATGGATTGGTTGAATATCATGGAAGAGCTCAAAAAGGATTTTAAAAATCATGTAGGAGAAAAGGTAAAATTGGTAACAGAAATGAAAGTGATGCAAGAAAATCATGAAAAATGAATGAATAGCTTGCTAAATGTGACCTCCCCAAAATAGTGGAGAAAATAACACATGACAAAATAGACTGACCCAAGTAGTAGAAGAAATCCAAAAAAAGCAATGAGGAGAAAATGCCTTAAAAGTAGAATTAGCAAAATGGAAAAGGAAGTTCAAAAGTTCACTAAAGAAAATAATACCTTCAAAATTTAAATGGAGCAAAGGAAACTCAATGATTTTATAAAAAATAAAGAAATTATAAAATAGAATCAAAAAAATGAAAAAAAGGAAGACAATGTGAAATATTTCATTGTCAAAACCATTGACCTAGAAAACAAATTGAGGAGAGATAATTAAAAATAATTTTACTACCTGAAAGCCATGATAAAAAAAAGTCTAGATATCATCTTTCAGGAAATTATCAAGAAAAACTGCCCTTATATTTTAGAACCAGAGGATAAGGCAGAAATGGAAATAATCCATTGATCACCTCTGGAAAGAGATGTTAAAAGGAAAACTCCTAGGAATATTGCAAACCAATACTAGAGGAAGGAGAAAATATTGTAAGCAGACAGAAAGAAACGATTCTGGTATTGTAGAAATGCAATCATGATAACAAAAGATTTAGTAGCTTCTACATTAATTGATCGAAAGACTTGGAATATGATATTCTAGAGGTCAGAGGAGCTAGAATTAAAACCAAGATTCATCTACCCAGAAAAACTGAGTATAATCATTCCATTCAATGAAATAGAAGACTTTCAAGCATTCTTGCTAAATAGACCAGAACTGAATAGAAAATTTGTATTTCAAATAAAAAAAATTAAGAGAAGCATGAAAAGGTAAACAGGAAAGAGAAATTATAAGAGACTTTTTAAAGTTAATTTGTTTATATTCCTACATTGAAAGATGATATTTATAACTCATGAGATCTTTCTCAGTATTAGCGTAGTTGGAAGAGATGGATGGATGGATAGATAGATAGATAAAGAGCATAGGGTGAATTGGGTAAGAAGGGATGATATCTAAAAATACAATTAAGGAGTGAGAGAGGATTATATTGGGAAAAGGAGAAAGTGAATGATAGAATAAGGTAAATGATCTCACATAAAAGAGTAAAGAAAAGCATTTCACAATGGAAGGGAAAAGCAGGGAGGTGAGAAGGAATGAGTGAACCTTACTCTTACTGGATTTGGTTTATGGAGGGAATAATATATACACTCAACTTGCTATCTTACCCTACAGCATAGTAGAGGGGAAGGATAAGAGGGAGATGTTAGAAGGGAAGGCAGATTCTGCCAAGGGGGTCATCGAAGCAAACACTTTTGAAAAGGGATGGAGTTAAAGGATAAAATAGAATAATTGTGGGGCAGAATAGGATTAAGGGAAATGTATTTTTTTCTTTCACAACATGACTTTTATGGAAGTGTTTTACATAACTACACATGTATGATCTATTTTGAATTGCTTGCCTTCTCAATGAGGGTGGGTGGGGAGGGAAGGAGGAAGACAATTTGCAACTCAGACTTTTAAAAGTACATGTTAAAATTGTTTTTATGTGGAACTGGGAAATAAGATATGCAGGCAATGGGGTATAGAAATATATTTTGCCCCACAAGAAAGTAAAGGGGAAGGGGATAAGAGAGGGATATGGCAAAATAGAAGGCAAACTGGGGAAGGTGTAATCAGAATGCATACCATCTCAGATGCGGGGAAGGAGAGAGATGGGGAGAAAATTTGGAACTCAATCTTGTAGAAATTAATGTAGACACTAAAAATTAATATCACAAAAAGACTTCTTATGGCTTAAAATATATTGTGCCTATATAGGCCTGCAACTTATATGCTTATGAATCTCTTGAAACTTTACTAGGTAGTTCTTTGGCCCACAGATATCCAATCTATTGCCCGACCTATACTCAAAAGATTTTTAGCTTAGGGTCACTTGATAGAGTTTACAATCCTCCTTTCTGTTCTGGCTGTAGCTTTCAATCAATCACTGATACTAACCATTCAAAAATTGCAAAACATTTTGAATGCATTACCTTTTTTCAATCTCACATTATAGCATTTATTTATTATTGTTTTTTTCTCTTTTTTATCTCTTTTCATTTATTATCTCATTCTCCCCCATCCATTACTGATGAGGAAAGTGAAGCTTAGAGAAAATAGATAAATTGCCATGAATCTGGAAATCAAGCATCAGAGGAAGAATTCAAACTCTGAATGTCAAAGTCTACTACAGTATTCATTATGCCATACTACCTGGGACCCTCTCTATTCTGCAATGGACTGTTATAGTGGGAATCTAGTAGTCTTAATCTCATTATAGTTTTGGCTTATTTATGGAGAGAGACTTGTGATTTCACTGATGTTCTCCTTGTACATTTCCCAGGATAAAACTCCTTTCTCTAATTTAGATAAATGAATAAATAGCAAATATATGTCTTAGAGTTGTACAGGCCACTGAAATTTTAGAAAAAGTATCCCCGGTTGTACTGAATTGTGTCAGAGGTCATACTTGAACCCAGGTCCTTCAGACTTCAGGATTGGTCCTATACCACTGTTGCCTCTTATGACTTTAAATATTTCATGTATATTATACACACACACACATCTATATTAAAATGTGATACATATGCATATGTGTCTACATTAATATATATTGCATACACATTATAGAATATATGGAACACAAACAATGTATTAAAAGACACAAGAAGCAACAATATATGCATGTATGCACACATACACACACTTGTATATATGTGTATATATCTATATATATATATATATATATGCACACACACATATTAGTATGTCAAGAGGATATAATTTCTTAAGCTTGGGGATGAAGCTAGAATTCTTTTTTTTTATTTTTCAAATAAATTTATTTAACTTTTTACACTCATTTTCACAAGATTTTGGGTTCCAAAATTTTCTCCCCATTTGT
>JAQQSK010010773.1:0-12551 GCA_028658325.1 Potorous gilbertii | reverse complement strand
AGTCAGGAGGACCTGAGTTCAAATCTCACCTCACACCCTTGACACTCACTAGCTGTGTGACCTTGGGCAAGTCACTTAACCCCAATTGCCTTATCCTGGGTCATCTCCAGTCGTCCTGATGAATATCTGGTCACTGGATTCAGACGGCTCTGGAGGAGAAGTGAGGCTGGTGACCTGCACAGCCCTCCGCCACTCAAAACAAAGTCAAATACAAGTTATGCCATTATTTCTCTGATGGCATGGTCTTTGGCAAAAAAAGACAAACACACATTTTGCCATTTATTCATTGTGAATCCTGGATTTGCATAGAGATCTTATCTGCACTTAACCAAGTGAGGGAAGGATTTGTGACTCCATCAGTGTGGAAACTCCCTCCACTAATAAAGCTACAATTCAGTAGATAGGTCCCAATGTGTCACTTGAAGCATATACAGGGTAAATGCCTTGTCCAGGGTCACACAGCCAGTGCCAGAGACAGGATTCAAATTCATTACATCCTGGCTCCTAGGACAGCAATCTATCTATCCACTACACCACAGCACCCCTTCTTTTGTGCACTTAGACCATGATAAATTAGAGTCCCATCAGCACTGCAGAATCTTCTGGTAGAGTTGACAAAATGATGGCTTCAGGGTCAGAAAGACCTGATTTCAAATCTGGCCTCTGATACATATTGGCAATATGTCCCTGGACAAGTCACTTTGCTTCTCAGTCCCAGTCTCCTCATCCATCAGATGAGTTTATTAAATTAACAGACCCTAATTTATAATCCCTGGTTTCTTTCAAGACCCATCCAGACTGCCACCTTCTAAAGGAAGCCCTTCCTAATACCCCTAGGTATCAGCAGTTCTTAATATCAAGTCCACGGATCCCAAGGTCTTAAAGACTAGACTTCAGAGGATCCATGAATTTGGATTTGTAAAATCTATTTTGCTAACTCTCTTTCAATAGTCGTGGTTTCCTTTGTCATATTCTGTACTTTATTCAATATATTTAAATGCATTATTCTTAGATGGGGTCTGTAGGCTTTGTCAGTCTGCCACAGGGGTCTATGGAACAGAAAAGGTAAAAATATCCTTTTTCTAGAGGCTTCCCCCATCCCAAACCACTTTACATCCATTTGGTCCCTATTTTCATATGTACATACTGTCCCCATAGCATTTAAACTCCTTGAAAGTAGGTCCTATTTCATTTTCATCTTTGCATTTCTAGTGCTTGGCATCTAATGGGGTGATGATGCATGCTTGTTGATTAATTGATTTCATTTGGTTCTGAAACCATTAAAAAATCTTTTATGTAAAACAATCCCTTCATCTTAGGACACTCCTATGATAACCCTTTCTCCAGAACTGGGCAGATCCCTTTGTGGCATATGAGGACACATATGTAGCAGTAGTGATTTACTTACTCCTCTTTCTCTCCCTTTACTCATTATTTTTAGTTTAAAATACTTTTATTATTAACACAATCAGTCAATCAACAAATGTGTATCAAGTGTCTAATATGTATGTGTCAATCACTGTGCTAAGTGAGGGGGAGACAAAGAAAAACCAATGAGTCCCTGCCCTCAAGAAGGTGACCCTTTAATAAGGTAGGCAACATCGACAAGAGAAACAAACATGGACATTTCAATATAAAAAGAAAAAAAGAGTATCAGAGAAGCTGGGAACTTTAGATACTTATAACTCTATATATTTTAACAAAACAGTAACACAACTTCCAAGTTCCCTGAAGATTTTAGTTGAGTACTAGTTCAAAGGGATTTCCATAGTAAGTGGCAAGCACTGAAACAGGACAAATGTTTGTTCCTCAGTTTCTGCCAATGCAGTCACTCAAGCACAAAGTGATGGGGCCTAGGCAACTGCTCCCAGGCCGGCTGCCACAGGTAGTTGCCACCTATTGATTTCTCCAATCCTTGATATTTCCTTGAATGAGTATCACCTCTAATGAAAACAGTTGCGCTTCTGTAGAAATGAGTGAAGAATTTCTGGCAGAGTTCCTCTGGCCTTCCTAATGGAATGATAGGATCTAGCTTACCAGGCCTGAAGACACATTTTGGCCGGGAGTGGGGGGAGAGTACTTAACCAATTGAGTAGACCAACTTGGGCATAGGACTTGACTGGAAGGATTGTCCAAGGGATGGAGAAGTGCCTAATATCACTCTGACGAGATGCTGGCTGGAAACAGGACCAGAATCCAAAAAGAAAAATATATACCAGACCTAGAAGGCATACCTACACTCTGGAGACCAGAAGGGAGGGTACGGCTTGTGACTATAAAAATATCATGTCATACCAAGTTAATGCTAACTGGGTTTTTGCAGTTGTTGTTACGAGGAAAGTTTCAATAGGAAGGTGAAAAATTGCACTCAAAGGTAAATTAATCAAGCATTTCTTAAGCACCTTTTGTATATTACACTATGCTAAGAACTTGAGATATAAAGACAAAAGTATAATCATCCCTACACTCAAGGAGTATAATGTGGTAGATTACACCTATGGTTACATATAAAACACATATGTAAATATATGCTGAGAAACCTTGGAGGGAAAAGTACTAGCATCTGGAGGGAACTCACATGCCTGAGAAAGTCACATGCCAGAAGTGGGATTTGAGCTACATGTAAAAGGAAACTGCAACTTCCAAGTGGTAGACATAATGAAAGAAAGCACTCCATACAAGAAGGGAAACCAGTACAAATGCATGGGGACAGGAGGTGGAGCATCATGTGTGAGGAACAGTCAATGAACATTTATTAAGCACTTAGTATATACATACTAAGCACTGTACTGAGTACTGGGGATGCAAAGAAAGGCAAAAACAAGATACCAGTCCTCAAAAAGCTCATAATCTAATTTGAGAGACATTACGCAAACAACTGATTAGAGTGTCGATTATGTAGAGAGGAAGAATGTGGAATGATACTAGAAATGTCTGATACTGCCAAAATGTTAAGGGCTTTAAATATCCTAAAGAAGAAGAGATCATATTTGATCCTTGGGGTGATCAGGAACCAGTAGAGTCTATTGGGAGTGGGGGTACTTAATCAGACTTGTGCTCTAGGAAAATTACTTTGGTAGCTCTGTGGAGGATAGATTAGAAAGGTAATAGATTTGAAGCAGAAAGATCAATGAGAAAGCTATTACAATAATCCAGAAAAAACGTGATGAGGACTTGAACTAGGGTAACGGTTATGTAAATAGAGACAAGGGGACACATATTGGAAATTTTATAGAGATGGAAAAGAAGATTTTATAACTGATTAGATTCATGGAGTATTTTAGTGCGACTACATAGCATGACTATAGTGAAAATGTGCTCAATTGGAAAGTATATGTAGAACCTATACAGAATTGTATGTTGTCATGGGGAGGGAGGGGAGTAGTGGGGGGAAGCTGTGGGGGGATAAAATCTTAATTTTAGGGAAGTGATTGTAGAACATTAAAAAATAATAAAAATAGTGAGAGGTGCTATGCTCAGTTAGGGGGCATAACATGGAAAAATGATATAGTAAATGAAAATGAGGAGTTCTCAGACAGAGGAGGAAAACCAAGAGAGAACAAGCAGTCTTGATTTGTAACATAGGGATACTAATACTTGAATTATCTACCCAACAGCATTAGTATGAATACCGTGCTTAGCAAGCTGTAAATTGAGGTTCTTTTAATAAATACTATTTATTAATTACTATTGTTAACTATTATTTCAGACCTGAGACCCTGTTCCAACCAAGAGAGAGGCAGAAGATCATAGAATAATTATCACTCCCATGAGGAAATGGCCCATTCCTTACACATGTATATTATTTTTTCACCTGATCTGTAGAACAATCCAATAACATAGAGGCAAGGGTGGTAATAGATATAAGTGCCATATGTTGTTGTCCCAAATTGTCTATGTTATTAAAAACTGTTCACAATTGTTCCCCAAGCTGGTGACATTTAGGCAAATGAGACAGTTTTTCTATCCAGGTGAACTGATCAAAAAACATCTTGGGAGCTTTTGGAATGAGAATCACTATAAAAAGTGCTATTATCATAAATGGGAAGAAACAGATGCGGTCACACAAGTGAGCAAATTAAGGCTCGACTTTCTTTCCCATTCACCATTTTTATATATGCTCTTGTTTAAAGGCGTAGACCACAGCATCATTCCCAAAATCCTTGGAAACTAACTAGAATACTAGGGCACCCCTTGAAGACTGAAAAAAGCATATTTGAAACCAAAGTCTGTCACACAGCCTGTGGTACGTTTACAGAATTAATTATCCCTAGGAGGTAGGTAGAGTCTAGCTTTTTAAAAGTTTCAGATAACTATGGATCTGTCATTTAGGAACATGAGAAAAACTGAAATGTTTCAAGGGTCATTACTCCTCTGCACACATTCTATGATCCCATCAAATTGCTTAATTGTTTTTCTGCATACATGACATTCCATCTACCATTTCTGTGACTCTGCACAAGTTAGTATCTATGGCTAGAATGCTCTTCCTCATCAACTCTGATTTTTGGAAATCCTGGTTCCCTTCTTCAAGGTTCACCTAACATGGTACTTCCCTCAAGCATCCTTTCCAGCTTCTCCCTACTTTCTAGTGCCCTACCATAAATGCATTTCCTTTTTAATATATCTTCTATTTATCAGTGAATAGCATAGGATCATAGCACTATAGATTTCAAGCTGGAAGGGACTTATAAAGTCACTGAGTCCATGCCTCTCCATCAATCAATAAGCACACAGTTACTATTGCTGTTCCACCTTAGTACAGAAGAGGTCCAATGACAGTGGTCTTGACTTGCACATTAATTAGATTTAAGTGAGGCAGAGTTGCACAAAGTGGTCAGGCTCATTCCAGAGTCATCAAAGTCCATTGATGAGATGAAAGTCAAGACAACCAGTGATGGCCTGGGATGCACTGGAAGACCTTAGTGCCTTGGAATGTTTGACCAAGCTCTAAGCTCTCCACAGTGCTTGGCCATTGGAACAAAATATCCACATCTGCCCATTCCACTGGGGAAGAATTCACATGTTTGGGATATACATCCCCTAACTCACTGACAGTTTTGAAGTCTATTGGTTACCTTCCGTCTTGTTTAGCCATCTACTGAGATGGTTTTTACTGAGTTGGGGCTGCTGTACATGCTACAGCTCCTTGAAGCCATAGGTGAAAGTTGAATGCCAGGTGGACACCAAAGGTGGATGAACAGCCCCAAAAGGAGCTCAGCAGCCCTCATACCCGAGGTGCCAGTCTTCCACAAATACCCCACAAACCCCACACAGTTATTAAGTACTTATTGTATGCCAAGTATTGTGCTACAGGTTAGCAATACAAAGACAAATGTGCCACATCCCCTGCTATTAAGGACCATAGCCTTCAAAGGGGTCCTAGGGCTTTCAGAAGTGCTGGGACTTGGGCTGTGTCACTCAGCCAGTCTGTGACACATGAGGTTTCATGGCTCCTAAAGCCAGTTCTCCAGCTTCTCGGGTTCCTGGTTTCCCCATCTATAAAATGAGAGATTTAGATTTTTTGCAGTTTTTTTTTGCAGTTTATAAACTATAATCCTATGAGCCTCTTTAGAAACTATAATCCTATGAGCCTCTTTCCCATTACATACCATAAGTAAACTAAGGGTTAGGGAAGCAGAATGATCTGTCCAAAGGAAAATAATGAGTTAATGTCAGAGCTGAGAATAGAAGCCAAGAGTTGTCATTCTTGGTCTCTTATTTTTATACCATTTTGTCCATCTATCTCTGGATCAAATGGATTCTCTACAAAGGTATTCATTGGCTGGCCTAACAAATCACCAAATGTTAACAATCCACATACATACATATATACAAGCATACATACATATATTCTTATGGCAAAGTACCTTTGACAAGGTAGGTTGAAAAAGGGGGAGGAGCATCATATTTTCCAGAGATATATGAAGAAATTTACAGAATGGGAGAAGCACAGCAGACGCCATCTGAGTAAATATCAATAAAGGAAAGGTGATAGAAGTGAAACTGACCTTGGAGTGTACAACAGACCACTGGGACAGAAAAAGAAAACACATGAGGCATTTGAGAAACAGATCCCAAGCCTGCCCCCTGGGTATGGTATAGTAATGAGCTGGCATGTGAGAGCAGTCAAAGGGCCAATCTGCAAGTCAATGGGAAGGGGAACAGAGAGTTGGGATACAGTGGAAGACCTTAGTACCTTAGACCAAGATCACTCTGTAGTTTTCAAGTACAACTTTGGTTATATCAGAACCTTATATTTAGATCTTTCTAGCCTTGTTATCTTTGCAAGAATTTTATTTCAAGGCATGCAAGTGCTGACAAGAAAGTACTGTTGGAGCTGGGACAGAAACAAGACTTGTTGAAGATGGCAGGATGGAGTAGGACTATTTCCCAGAAGCCCGCATGAATCCAGAATAAGGGGATCAGTCAAGACAAGGAAAGAATTCTCAATGTGCAACCCAGTAAGGTTGTTGCCAGGACGACCAAATAATCAGCTCCTCAGAGCTTGGATGGGGCATTTGAAGGACTATAACAGTCAATGTATGCCAACACTGTTATAATGAGGTCAAAAAGCAGTTGTAGCAGGACATGCTAGGCTCTTGTAGGAATGGCATTTGGGGAGGGATGTGCACTGCCCTCGAGTATCAATGGACAGGAAGGATGGCAAAATTTGCTTTGGTGAATATAATGTCCTATATTTCTGAAAGAAGATAGAATTGAGCTTTGCTGTATGCCAGAGTCTGGTCAACATAGCTGCTCGCCAAAGCTATGGGGGCCAAGAAAGCATGGAGCTAAACCAATTTCCTTTACACTGTTACTAACCCTGCTCCCATAGGAGGGAGGGTGGGGATCAGCAGGAGGTATCTGTTGGAGCTCTCCTTATGTCAAAAGCAGGGCAGCCAATACTGGCGTGACTTGCCTTAATAGTCATTTGATCCTCCCAAAGCCCAAAGAATAGAAAGTCTATTCTGGGTATGATTCTAACCAACAACAGAGGAATTAGGTTATGAAGTTCTATTCTCTTGAATAATGGGAACCTGGGGGAAGTTGAGGAAGTGGTCAGTCTACCTTGGAATTTGTGATGCAAAAGAAGAGGGAAATCTGACATGAACCCAATATCTGGAAACAAGAAAGTTTAAAAGGATTCAGAGGAAGGATAGTTAAGATCTCAAGGGTTAAAATTCCCCAGAGGAAGTCAGACTAGTCTGCAGGAGAAATTCTTAAGAATGAAATTCTGAAGACACAAAAGGAAACAATTTTAATGAAGAGGACAAAGAGAAACTGTTGAAAGAACTGATGTGACTCAGTGACATGACCACCACCACGGAGGATTTTCTAATTTAACATAGTTGATTGGCTCATTTTCCAGGTTAGAAAGAATGATCTTTGGTATAAAGAAGGGGAATTCAAGTACCTGAGAGAATTTCCTTCAGAGTGATTCCCAGTGAGATAACTGACACATTAAATAGTAACACTACAGATCATTTGGGAAGAGGTAATAAGGATCCCATGATTCACTCTGTATTTTTAGGTACCTACTACGGTCCAGGTACCATGCTATGAACTAGGGATACACAGGCTGAGCAATAATAGTCATAGGATCCTAGATCTAGAAGAGAACTGACATTTTGCAGAGGAGGAAACTGAGACCCATTGAGGTGAAATGCCCCAGAGTTCCCGATGTCAGATTTGGGATGGGAACCAAGGACCTTTGACTCCAAAGTCAACACTCTTTCAATGAATCTACCCTACTTCTAACTGTACCTGGTATGTGTATGGTATTTGAAGATTTCTGAAATGCTTTACAACCATTATCTCGCTTGATTCTCATTTAATAGTAGCTTTATAAGGTAGATCCTCTATAATAAGTGTTGCTCTTCAGTCAAGCCCAACTTCTTCATGACGCCATTTTGTAGTTTTCCTGGCAAAGATACTAGAGTGGTTTTCCATGTCCTTTACCAGTGGATTAAGGCAAACAAGGTGAAGTAACTAATAACTATCTGAAGTCAGATTTGAACTTGGGAAGACGAGTGTTCTTGATTCCAAACACTGTGTTCCATCCACTACCATGCCATGTAGTTGCCCTACTATAGGCAGAAACTGAGGCTCAGAGAAGAAGTCATGTCAGGTGTGGACTTTGGAAGCAGGGTTTCTTGACTCCAAGTCCAGTGAGCTAAACACCGAATGATGTTGATTCTCAGGAATTAGTTACATTTCACGCCTACTTTAAAATTCATAAACCTAGTGACAATAAGAACGGCTAGTATTATGTTGTACTTTAAGACTTGCTCAGTGCTCAACAAATGTTATCTTATTTGATTGTCATAGCAAGTTTCTGAGATAGGGGTTAGCCCCATTTTAAAGATGAGGAAACTGAGGCAAACAGAGTTTAAATAATTTGCTCAGGGTTACACAGCTGGTAAATATGTGAGGCTGGATTTGAATTCAGATTTTTGAAACTCTAAGTCTTGGGCTCTACTTATTGTGCCACCTAGCTATCTCTTTCATTAGATCACTTTATTAGACTTTGAGTTCCTTGAGAAAGAGAGTTTGTGGTACATCTCCTAGTCCCTAGCAAGGCACTCTGTATGCAGTACATACTTAACAGGTGCAGAACTGAATGGAATTTGGGAGAAGCTCTGCAAGTTCCTCATCCACAAAGGGTTGGGAGAAATGTGGGAGGCCACTGTGCTCCCCTGCTGATTGGGAAGGCTTCCTGGAAGTGCAGATCTCCGGAGCTATTTGCACTATGGGTCAGAGAAAAAAATGATGGATAATGGGAAGCTGCTTCTACTGTCCCAGAGACAGTGGTTGAATGACCAATATATTTATCAGTAGGCCCCAAATTGCAAACTGAGGCAAAAGTTCAGCAAGAGACAGAAGCCAAATCCCAAAGAAGGGGCACTTTCTGTGACCAAAGTTAACCAGAATCCATACAACATGCAATTAGCTATTTTTAGAATAAATCAGTTCTTTAGCATAGGAGGCAGCTAGGTGGCTCAGTGGGTAGTGAGTTAGGCCTGGAGTCAGGAAGATCTGAGTTCAAATCCAACGTCACACGCTTACTAGCTGTATGACCTTGGGAAAGTGACTTTATCTCTTTTTGCCTTAATCCACTGGAGAAAGAAATGGCAAACCACTCCAATAACTTTGCCAAGAAGACTTCATGGCCAGTATGGCCCAAGAGGACACAAAGTGTCAGATACAACTAAATAAAAACCAAAAAAGCATAAGGGTCCTTAACTTGGAATCTGTGAACTTCTTTGGAAAAACATATTTTGATGCCTATGTTTCAGTATAACTGTTTTCCTTTGTAATCCTATGTATTTTATCTTATGCATTTAAAAACAAGATTCTGAGAAGGGGTCTATAGGGTTCACAAGATCCCCCAAGGGGTCAGGACACAAAAACAGTGAAGAAGGCTTGACCTAGTACTACTTGAAGTCATGTCATTATTAAGATTAGATGGTCTGCCTTAAAATTCATCAATAAATGACCAACTTTGTAATCCATGAATCTAGAGTTGTAATACATCACAAGCTCAAGTGACAAAGGGTCACAAATGAGCTACTTGACATTCCATCTCCCACCTCTTGACCTTTATCACTCTTTTTTGAGATACTCTTTCTCCTCACTTTTGCCTCTTGGAATCCCTAGGTCCTTTCTTAGTTCAGTTCAAGGGCCATCTCCTAAAAGAAACCTTCCCCTATGCCCCCAGTTAGAAGAACTCCAACTCAAATCAATTGAATTGAAAATAGATATGGTCTTTAAAGTGGACACATAAAATATGAATGACTGTGACTCTAGTCCTGTCCAGGAAAGAAGATTCTTCATTTCTATGTAACACATTCTATTTAAGCATTGATGCTTAGGGTACAAAAGGTTGTGCATTCAAGTTTCCTGATTTTAATAAAAATGCACCTTAAAGAACAATCATTTCTCCTTGCTATGACTCTATACAAATTACACATCCTTTTGCTCTAGGATCTGATTCCCTGATCCTAGGAGCAGGAATATGACCATTGGAAAAATCGTTAATTGTCCTTCTAGTTTATAAGGAATTGTCATATGAACTTACTTAGGGTGAATCAATTTTGTAGAACCTCAACACCCTTGGATGAACTGAGGAATCAATTTCTAACCTTGTAAGGCTGATGACCAGCCCAGAAGACAAGGAACATAGAGAGTGGGGTAGAAGCGTGGGTTAGTAGGAAAAGCCTAGGAAATAGGAGTTAGAAGACCTGAGTTCTAACTCAGACTCTGCCATTTTGGAGCTGTGTAACCCTGAGCAAATTATGTCCCCTCTCTCTTTGTTCAGGAAGGCCGTGGCCTTCCCTGTGGCATCATTGCATGGATAAGGCTTGGAGAAATAGGACAAGTGGGCTGAGAGCTTTGAACTATTTGTCAGAAACAGATGAAAATGTCATTGTTTCCAAGGTATACTTATCAGTTCTAGAATGCATTTTATTTCAAAAATGTTTTAATAAAAAATTTTTACTTATTGATGTGCCTTTAAGTAATCATAATTATATGTTTAATTTATCCACAAATTAGATAAATGCTTTTTTAGCTTGTTTTAATTTTTTTTCCTTCCTGATGGTATCAACAAGAAAAATCATATTAAAGTTTGCCACAAATGAAGTTTCATTTAATGGTCTCCCAAATTTGGTCTGGGTGCCAATTCATTCAAATCAATACAAAAAAAGGAGAATTGGAAGGCACATAAGATAAAATCTAGTCACAGTTTTAGGATCACAGATTTAGAGCTGGAAAGGGACTTTTGAGGTTATCAGACCTAACCCCTTCATTTTACAAATGAGGAACCTGAGGCCCAGGACGACCTAATGATTTCAGCAGGGTCACACAGATAGCAAGTATCTGAAGCAAGATTCAAACACGAGTCTTTCTGCCTCAGTTTACTCTACCATCCTCCCTCTTATGGTACAGATGAACAAACTGAGAGGGGAATTAACTTCCTCAGGGTTATACAACTCATAAATAGCAGGGTCTGATTTAGAACTCAGGTCTTCTAACTCCTATTTCCTAGGCTCTTTCTACTACCCCACACTTCTACCCCACTCTCTATTTTTCTTCCCTTTAGATAGGGAAGGGTAGGGTAAACACAAGACTAAAATTCAGAAGTATTTCTGCTGTGTCCTTTTGTGATACTGGACTAGGCATAACTTCTCTGACCCTGTTTCTTCATCTATAAAATAAGATTAAAACTTGCTTGATTTTACAAGGTTGTTCTGAAGAATTAATCTCATTTTCTCACAAAAGTTCTTTGCAAACCATTAAGAATTGTGGAAAATTTGTTAGCAAAATTATCATAGTTCCCATCTCCCTCACCCTACTCATATCAGTCCTTCCTTTCGTCTGTACCTACACAATCCACATTGTCATCATTTTTCATCCTTCATCTTTTCTTGTCCATATCCACAGTTACAGTCTCCTCCTCTTCTGCTTTGTCCTAATTAGACAACATCTGGAAAACTGGGTGTAACATTTTAAGAAGGACATCTATATGTGAGGCATAAAATACACATGCTTGCCAAAGATATTTGACAGCCTCATGGAGGACATCCAACTCATCATCCAAGTGGAAGAAGGATTTCCTGTAGATGGTGAGGTCCTCCAGATGTTAGCAAATGACATTGTGGTGATTGCATTGTATCTCAGCACATTGCAAAGCCTCCCAAATGAGACCATAATCCCTCATAAGAGTTTGACCTAACTATCCACACAGGAAAACTCAAGGAAATGAAGAATGCCTATTGGCCAGACTATGATAAGCAGTTGGATGAACATCCTACAGAGTAGGCCCACTATTATATTGACCTTGGAGAAACACTGCTGGGTGTAAGTCTGACTAAGAGAAAGAGAGCAGGCCAGATTGTTTTCTGGAAAATTGTGCATTACCTTCAATAACCCTAAGCTTCTTCCTGAAAGAAAAAGATATTTTATTACCAATAATCTTCCACTTATGATATATGGATTTTTGTAACTGTATATATATATATATATATATACACACACACACACACACACACACACACACACACACACACACACACACATATATACTCTTGAACATGTCTTGGTAGATTGTCACTACTATATTTTCGTGCATTTTTTAGTTATTTTGAATGGGGTCAATCTCTTCATTATGACCTCCTGGATTTTGTTAAGCTATAAAGGAAAGCATCTAGGTAGCACCATGGACAGAGTTCTGGATGTGGAGTCTAGAAGACCTGAGTTCAAATGAGCCTCAGACACTAGTTGTGTGACTTTAGGTAAATAAATTACTTGATCTTTGAGTGCCTCAGTTTCCTCAATTGGAAAGAGAAGATTATAATAACACCTGCCTCCCAGAATTGTGAGGATCAGATGAGATACTATTTGTAAAGCACTTAGTACAGCATGTGGCGCACAGTAATTAATAAATGCTTTCCTTCCTGCTGACTTGTGTGGCCTTATTTTTGTATCCCATCATTCTACTAAAGCTATCATTGTCTCAATTAGTTTCGTTACCAATTCACTAAAATTTT
>JAQQSK010010772.1:0-12551 GCA_028658325.1 Potorous gilbertii | reverse complement strand
GGAAGAGAAAATGTCAATATATAGCTGCTAAGCTAGACAATGAGGAGAATGTACAAGTAGGACATATACATCACACACACAAACATATACATCATACATATATATTCATGCACTCATAGACATACATTACTTATAATAGTGCCTGAATGAATATTTTATACATTTATATGTATTATATATGTATAGGTGTATGTGTATATGTGTATGTATATGTTTGTATGTGTTTTTCATATATTAGACCCTAAAATGTGTTCTAAGCTTCAGTCTGGCTTTAGTTCCCTTTAAAATAGAAGTTATCTTCATTGCTGAATCTTCCTTACTTGCAGATACTTGTTTCTTTTAAAACCACCATTATATTTCAAGTCACCCAGGTGCCCATCTTTGGATTAATACTTGTCTGTTTCTCATCTCTTTTATTCAAAAAAGGACCGTTCTCATCAATTCTCCCTTCATGACTTTTTTTTCATTTGCTCCTTTGTCTACACTCACATAATCATAACCCTGGTTCACACTTTTATGATCTCTTGCCTGTGCTAATGAGTAGCTTCCTAACAGATTTTCTTCTGCAAAACCAAACTTTATATTTTCAATCATCCACTACAAAACATTCATCAGGCACAAATCTGATCATACCACTCCTTTCTCCAAAGTCCTTCAATGGCTTTCCATGAAGACAAAATATTCTAGTAGACTTCTAGGAAATCAGCATTCCATCATTCACCTCTATCCTTCTGGATAAGCTGTTTCTTTTGCTGAGGATGCATTTCCAACTTATCCTTACCTGTAAAAACACTTTCACATCTGTCAGTGATCAGTTCAGTTGGCATCTGACCCATGGAGCCCTTTCTGATACCTCCATTATAGTTTTTTTTACTTCTCATTTTCTTTTGTGTTACTCTTTTTTGTTGTTGTATATGTTTTATCTTTCCAGGAAAATGTAAACACCATGAACACAAGGACTGTTTGTTTTCCTCTTTGTATCCCTAGTACTTAGTGGATATTGAATGTTTGTTGAATTGAAATGAACCAAAGTTTTCATCATGAGTTGATAAATGTAACATTATAGGTGTCACAGAGATTGAATGGGAGATTTATGCCTTGATGAAGGTAGTAGAAGAGCCTAATAACATAAAACATGTATTCATATAAGGAAAGTCATTAACCGGAGACCACAGAGAGACACACAAAGGTGATATTATAGGTTGAGTGTTCTATAATTTAATCCATGGTGGTATGATGGATGATGAGGCATAGGATGAATGTTGAGTTCAAGAAACATGTCATGAACCTGTTTGAGGGGACAATAAACAAAAGTAAAAATACTATTACTAATACTACTGCTGCTGTTACTACTACAGTTACTATTGCTACTGCTGTTGCTACTACTGCTATTACTACTTACTGGTAGTAGTAAAATTATAAGATTAATGAAAGCTTTTTTTATAGTCCACAAATAGAATTTCTTTTTTGTGATTTAAAGCAGCCTTGCAATGTAGGAATGAAAAGGTAATATTCTTCTGATCTTCTAAATGGGAAAAAAACAAGGTCAATAGAAGTTAAATGACTTGTCCTTGGTCACTTAACTAGTAAGTACTAGAGGAACAAAATTCAAACTCAAGCCTTTTAGTTTTCAAGATCAGAACTTTATCCAATTCACCGTAATAAAACTTACTGTGTAATTTCTTTATATAATGATGATCAAGATCTTAAATTAATTTGAGTTTACTAAAATCTCTTCTAAAAGATTAACTCTTTATTTGTTTTGATAGTGACTTCATCATTTACAATCTTTAGAAAGCAATGAAGTTCAGAACTTCTATCCCAGATCTGATTGTGATGAGTAAGGAGCAGCAGGTTGTCAAGTAGAGAGTAAGAAAACCAAATGAGCATGGGAATTCCAATTCAGAATGTTTTAGGTAAAAGAAATGCAAATCTGGGTAAAGTCTAATATTTACTCTTGATTTTGACAGACCTGTTTTTCCAAAACTTCAATTACAATCTGTAGAATTATAGGATCAAAACAACTACTCTTTTATTTCAGTTCAAGAAGGCTGGAATACTCCCAAAGAAGAAATTCTGATGACATAAACTCAAATATTCTGGTAAGGGGAAGAAATGGGTGTTTGTTTGTTTTTAAGAATGAAAATAGATATATACACATACGTATGGAATATAGAAAACTCATTGACTAATTTAGATTTATAAAGACACGTGTTGAGAAAATGGATACAGTGGCAAGCATACGAACTTGAATTTAAAAGAAAAAACAGCATAATAATGAGATGTCTGCTTATGAATTCTGAAATAAATTATACTGAAGGAAACAATAAAAGACAACGACTGTGGTGGGATGACAACAGAAGATGAAGATAAGGCAGACTAAGTGTTTTTTTTTAACCTTTCTTTTTCTCTACAGAAAACCATTTTTGAGTTGGAAATAATAGAGAAAAAATGGTTAATGTACAGAAATTATGGGAGAGACTCTGGATGCTATCTTTAGTTCAAGTCATTAGTCCTAGAAAAAATATGACTAGATCACTGTGGAGATAAGACTCAAAGATATGATTGATGAACTGTAATGAATAATCTTTAAAATCTTGACAAATGCAGGAGGTACCACAGGATGGGAGGGGGCAGAGATTAATACCCTGATAAAATTAAATGCTTTGTGAGTATTTCTGAATGGGAAATTGTGACTACTAAGGCATATTTCCATCCTAAAAACGTTGTTGTTATTCAAACATTTTTAGTCATGTTCAATTTTTTGGATGCCATTTGGATTTTTCTTGGTGAGATTTGGAAATGGTTGTCCCAGACTAAACCCAATTCCTTCATAATAGGGTAATTAGACTGGTATATGAGGGCAATGTCAAAGACCAAATATGCTATTTCAGAAAGATATTTGTCAAAATCTCTAATGATATCCTCATAAACAATAAAGAAAGATAAAGGCTAGATGATACTGAGAAAAATCTCCAGAGTTACAAATCTGGACATTTCCATGTAAATAGCTCAACTTCAATAAGTACCTTATGATTTCTCTTTCCTGTTTACCTTTCATACTTCTCTTGATTCTTGTGTTGGAAAGTCAGAATTTTTTACTCAGCTCTGATTGTTTCAACAGTAATGCTATTTCATTGTATGTCCATTTTTTCCCTTGAAGCATTGTACTCAGTTTTTCTGGGTAGGTGATTCTTGCTTATAATCCTAGCTTATTTGACATCTGGAATGTTGTATTTCAAGTCCTCCAATTCCTTAATGTAGAAGTAGCTAGATCCTGTGTTATCCTGATTATGTTTCCACAATACCCAAATTGTTTCTTCCTAGCTTCTTTCAATATTTTCTCATGGATCTTGGAGCTCTGAAATTTGGCTACAATATTCCTAGGAGTTTTCCTTTTGGGATATCTTTCAGCAGATGCACAATACTATTCCGTTACAGTCATACAACATAATTTATTCAGCCATTCCCCAATTGATGGACATCCCCTTGATTTCTAGTTCTTGGCCACTACAAAGAGTGCTGCTATAAATGTTTTTGTACATGTGGGACCCTTTCCCATTTTTATGACTTCTTGGGTATACAGTCCTAGAAGCACTATTGCTGGGTCAAAGGGTATGCACATTTTTGTACACTTTTGGGCATACTTCCAAATCATTCTCCAGAATGATTGGATGAACTCTCAGCTCTACCAACAATGAATTAGTGTTCCAACTCTCCCACATCCTCTCCAGCATTTATCATTTTCCTGTTCTGTCATGTTTGCCAATCTGATAGGTGTGATGTGGTACCTCAGAGTTGTTTTGATTTGCATCTCTCTAATCAAAAGTGATTTAGAGAATTTTTTCATATGATTATAGATATCTTTAATTTCTTCCTCTGAAAATTGCCTATCCATTTATCAATTGGGGAATGAATGCATATTTTTTTTGGAAGGATTTTAATGGAGAAGCTTTGACTTTGTTGGCTTCTGTTTACATATTTTGGTCTTTCTTATCACCAAAGTACGATTTTATAGTCTGATTCTTTTTCCAGTTTTTGCTTATTTGCCCAGCTATTTACTTATCTTTTGAGCTCTTTGTCAAGGTAGTTCTCTGCTTCCAGTGAGGATTGAGGGTGTATGGTTAACTGATCTATCTCCCCACAATCTGTGGGCCTAGAGCTCCAGGAACAGTGGTTGCTGCTGCTGCTGCCACTGCTGCTGTTGTTGTTGCCATGGGCTCCTCCTCAGTGTCCTCCTGCACCCCTCCAATACCCTGGGACTGGGGCCTGATCACTCTACTCTCACAGTTTTTTTCCCACTGATCTCCCAATTTGTTTTATGCATTTTGAGTCAAGAAGTCTGGAAACTCCCACAAATGCCCAAGATTCAGTCCCCCCAAGGTCTACTCAGGTCCATTCTGTGCTAGTGCAGCCTATGCTGACTGCACTCTGCTCCCAGTGCAGTCCAACAGACACTTCCTGGCGACCTTCCAGTCTGGCTTAGAATGGAGATTTGCTTAACTCTGTCATTCTGTGGGTTCTGCAGCCCCAGAAGTTGTTTAGAATCATTTTTTAATGGGTATTTGGCTGGGTTTGTGGGGAGAGTGATAGCAAGTCCCTGCTGTTATTCCACCATCTTGGCTTTGCTCCCTGTATAACATATTTGTAGATGGCAATAAGAGGGCATCATGGAAATATGAAGGAGAAGTCTTTTAATACAACAGTTAAAGTGCAGGATCCAAGATGGTAGAGTATAGACAGGGACTTGCCTGAACTCTGCACTATACCCTTCCGAATATTTGTAAATAACGACTGTAAACAAATTCTAGAGTGGTAGAACCCACAATAAGATGAAGTGAAATAATTTTTCAGCCTAAAATAATTAGATAGTAGGCAGGAAAGGTGTCTGGAAGCAGAGTGAGAGTGGAACACAGTCTGGTGCTGTCTGTACCAATGTAGATCAGTCCCCAGCAAGCTGTGAGCAGACTTTGGGATGCTTGCATCAGTGGTGGCAGTAGGGGTAACTGAAATGCCCAGCTCATAGAAAGTAAGAGAATTGGAAGACTGGCCAGAAGGATATTTACAGGGTTTTCTTTGCTGACAACAAGGGCAGAACTCTGTTGCGTTGCTTATATGTGGTCCAGGTCCTGGGTCTCAATTACAGAGTGAGGAGATGAACTAGAATCCTAGAACTTGAAGCCATAAGGGGATCTGGGAGCCTGGTCACAGTCCCAGGGTGGAAAAAAAGAGTGCTTGTGCTCACTCACAGAACAGTTTACAGTACAGGATAGTAGTAAACACATCTCTTCCTAGATCATACAACTGTGGAATAGCCACAAACGTACGAGTACCAGAATTACCTCTGAAAACAGCCACTCTAAAAACCTGAAGCTTGGGACAATTCTGAAGTGGAAAACCACCTCAGCATATACTTAAAAGTCAAGAAATCTGCTGGAAAATGAGCAAACAGTAGAAAAATATCCTGACCATAGAAAGTTACTATAGTGACACTGAAGAACAATACACAAAGTCAGAAGACAATAAAGTGAAAACTACATTCAAGGCTTCAAATAAAAATATGAATTGGTCACAGTCCATAGAATAGTTCAAAAGAGATTTTAAAAGTCAAATAATAGAAGCAGAGGAAAAATTGGGAAGATAAATGAGAGTGATACAAGAAAATTATAAAAAAAGGATCAATAGGAGTCATGAAAAATACAGAAGAAAATAATGCCTTAAAAAGCAGAGTAGGTCAAATGTTAAAGGCAGGTCATAAATCCAATGAAGACAAGAAAAGCAGAATTGACCAAGTGGAAAAAGATATACAAAAATTCATTGTAGAGAAAAACTTTTAAAGAACAGACTCGATCAAATGGAAAAAGATAGAAAAAAAGCTGAAGAGAAAATATCTCCTTAAAAAAGAGAACTGGCCAAATAGAAATGGAGGTACAAAAGCTAACTGAATAAATGATTATCTTCTAAATTAGAGTCATTTGAGTGAAAGTCAATGGCATTTTGAGACATCAAGAACCAAAAAAATCAAAAGAATTTAAAAAAAAAACAGAAAAGCATGAAATATTGAAAGAACAATAAACCTAAAAATAGATCCAGGAAAGAAAATTTAAGTTATTTAGCTACCTGAAAGCCATGAACAAAAAAGAGGCTAGACATCATCTTTCAACAAATTACCTAGGAGAATTACCATGACATTGTAGAATCAGAGAGTAAAACAGAAAACGAAAGAATCTACCAAGCACCTCTGGAAAAGATTTCAAAATGAAAACTCTCAGGGTTATTATAACTCAATTCCAGAGCTCTCAGGTCAAGGAAAGATATTTCAAATAGTCAAAAAGAAAATTCAGATACCATGGAGTCACAATCAGAAAAACACAAGATTTAACAGTTTCCACATCAAAAGATCAGAGGGTTTAAAATATCATATTCTTGAGGGCAAAAAGAGCTAGGATTACAACCAAGAATCACTTACTCAGCAAAACTGAATATAATTCTTCATGGGGAAAATTGGATATTCAGTGAAAGAGAGGGTTTTCAAGCATTCCTGATAAAAAAGTTGAGAGCTGAATAGAAAATTTGACTTTCAAATACAGCACGCAAAAGAAGCATAAAAAGCAAACCGTCAAATTTATGGAAATGAGAGACATTCCCCAATTAATATTTGATCAAAGGGTAAGAACATGGTAGTTTTTAGTCAAAGTAAAAAAAAGTTATCTATACTCATATAACAATTCTTTAAATCACTATTGATTAGAGAAATGCAAATTAAAACAACTTTGAACTACTAACTATTACTACCAGATTGGTCTATATGACAGAAAAGGAAAAACACATATGTTGGAGGGGATGTGGGAAACTTAAAACATTAATATATTGTTGGTGAAGTTGTGTACTGATTCAACCATTCTAGAGAGTAATTTGGAACTATGCCCAAAGGGCTATAATACCATGCATACCTTCTGACCAAGCACTACCACTACTATGTCTATATCCCGAAAGAGATAAAAAACAAAAAAAAAGACCTATGTGTACATTAATGTTTATAGAAGCTTTTCAAATGGTGACAAAGAGTTGGAAATTGAGGTGGTAGCCATCAATTAGGGAATGACTGAACAAGTCATTGTGTATGATTGTGATGGAATACTGGTAGCACCTAAATGCATATGGATGATACTTTATTCTTTACTTTATTTTTCTTGTTTTTTTTGTGTTGCTTTTTTTTTTGGTCTGTGTTTTATTTCATAGCCTGACTTACTTGAAAATGTGTTTTACATGATGACATATAAATGACCTGTGTCAAACTGCTTGGTTTCCCAATGAGTGGGGGAGGGAAGGCAGGAGGGAAATGTTTGAAACTCAAAATTAAAAAAAAAGTTGTTAAAATTGTTTTTACATGTAATTGAGGTAAAATAAAATATTAAATTACCAAGGGAAAAAATACAAGCATTAGAGTGCAAATGTGAAGTTTTAGCAGGCAAAAATGTATGGGTTAAAATATTTCACAATACATAGAGTATTTGAATATTCATTAAAGAGGCGTGGTATTCAGAATGAAATATATAGTTGTCTTAACTTTGACAAACATCAGAATTCCTAGGAAATAATTGCCAGTATGGTCATAGAATGATAGAAACATGAATTTAGAGAGGTCAGAGTTTAATCTCTTGGAAAGGATGACAGAATTCAACCGTTTCATTTTGCAGATGAGGAAATACAGGTGCAAAGGAGTTATCTTTGTAATATTCTTATTTTTAAATATATAATGTATTTATTTTTCAGTTCTTAACATTCACTTCTACAAGAATTTGAATTCAAATGTTCTCCCCATCTCTCCTCACCCCTCAACCCAGGGCAGCATGCATCCCATTCACCCCTTCCTCCAGTCTGTCCTCTCTTCTGTTACCCACACTTCTTCCATCTCCCTTCCCTTCTATGTTCCAGTAAGGCAAAATAGATTTCTGTACTCCATTGCCTGCATATCTTAATTTCCACTTGCAGACCAAAACAAATTTTAACATTCATTCTTAAAGCTTTGAGTTCCATGTCCTTTCCCTCCCTCCTATTCTCATTGAGAATACGAGCAATTCAATAAGGGTCATACATGTGTAACAATGAAAAGTACTTCCATAATAGTTATCTTGTAAAAGACTATCCTGCTGTTTATTTATTCCATTCTCTCCATTGACCTGTCCTCCCACAATAGTGTTTACTTCTGATTATCCTTTTCCCCAATTTGCTGTCCCTTCTACTGTCTTTCCTCTCCTATCCCCTTCCCCCTTGCCTTCCTGCAGAGTAAAATAGATTTCCATATCCAATTGAGTATATGTTATTCCATCCTTAGGCCAAATCCCATGATAGTAAGGCTCAATTATTTTTGATCTCCCTGCTCTTGCCCTCCATGGTAGAAGTTCTTTCTTCCCTCTTATATGTGAGATGATTTACTACATTCTACCACTCCTTTTCACTTACTCCTTGTACATTCCATTCAACAAAAAATATTATGACTTTATGTATTTTCCTTTCATATTCAGCTCACCCTGTGCTCTCTATCTATGTCTATGTGTGTATACACACACACATGTACATATACACACCTACACATATGCAATATACATATACATACATACCTATTCACACCTACATATATACATATATATATTCCCTCTAACTATGTTAATACTGAAAAAGACCTCATAAGTTAAAAATAACCTCTTTCCATGTAAGAATAGAAACATTCAACTTTAATGAGTTCTTTAATGCTTCTCTGTCCTGTTTACCTTTTCATATTTCAGTTGATTCTTTTATTTGAAAGTCAAATTTTCTATTCAGTTCTGGTCTTTTCAACAAGAATGCTTGGAAGTCCTCTATTTCATTGAAATTCCGTTTTTTTTCCCCAGAAGTATTATACTCAGTTTTGCTGGATCGATGATTCTTGGTTTTAATTTTATCTCGTTTGACCTCCTTGACCTGGGAACTCTGATATGTGACCACAGTATTCTTAGGAGTTTTCCTTTTGGGGTCTCTTTCAGGAGGCATTCAGTGAATTCTTTTCATTTCTATTTTACCCTCTGGTTCTAGAATATCAGGGCAGTTTTCCTTGATAATTTCTTGGAAGATGATGTCTAGGCTCTTTTTTTGATCATGACTTTCAGGTAGACCAATAATTTTAAAATGATCTCTCCTGGATCTATTTTCCAGGTCACTTGTTTTTACAATGATATATTTCACATTGTCTTCTATTTTTTTCATTCTTCTGGTTGTGTTTTATAATTTCTTTGTTTCTCATAAAGTCATTAGCTTCCATCTGCTCCATTCTAATTTTTAAAGAAATATTTTCTTCAGTGAGCTTTTGAACCTCCTTTTCCATTTGGCTAATTCTGCTTTTTAAAGCATTCTTCTCCTCATCGTTTTTTGTACCCCTTTTGGCATTTGGGTTAGTCTATTTTTAAAAGTACTATTTTCTTCCGCATTTTAGGGCCTCCTTTAGCAAGCTGATCACTCACTTTTCATGATTTTCTTGAATTACTCTCATTTCTCTTCCCAATTTTTCCTCCACCTCTCTGAATTGATTTTCAAAATCTTTTTCGAGCTCTTCCATGGCCTGAGACCATTGCATATTTTTGGAGGTTTTGGGTGTAGAAGCCTTGACTTTGAGGTCTTCCTCTGATGGTATGCTTTGTTCTTCCTTATCTGAAAGGATGGAGGAAAATACCTTTTCACCAAGAAAGTAATCTTCTATGGTCTTATTTTTCCTTCTTTGGGGCACTTTCCCAACCAGTTACTTGACTTTTGGTTCCTTTGTCAAGTGGAGGGTATACTCTAAGGACCTGTAAGTTCTCATTTCCTCCAAGGTGAAACAATCAAAGGAGAGGAGTTACTCCTCTCCTGACCTGCACTCTGGTCTGGGAGCAAGCACAATCACTCTTCTACCCAGGATCTCTGAATAGGATTCCCTCTCCAGAGCCCCACCAGCTTCACCATGTCAGTGCTCCTCCTCACCGCAAGACTGTCATTCAGAACTGAGACCAAGGCACACCACTCAATTTTCCCCAGGGTCTTTAGACTAAGGGTTCCAAAAGTCAAAGTTGCTGCTGCCCTGGAGTTGAGGTTGGGGTCAGTCTGGGCTCCCCTCTCACTCAGCTGAAAGAGCTTACTCACTGACCTTTGAAACTGTCTTCAGTTTTTGTTGTTTGAGAAGTCTGAGAACCGCAGCAGTACCTGTGATTCTGTGCCCTGAAGTCTATTCCTGTCTTCTCCAGGCCTGGCAGTGCAGCCAAGGTTGAGTTGAGCTCTGCTCTGGGCTCAGTGTGATAGACCTTTCCTGTCAGCATTTCAGGTTATCTTGGGCTGGAAATCTCTTTAATTCTGTTGTTTTATGACTTCTGCTATTCTTGAATGTAGTTAGAGTCATATATACAGGTATTTTATAGGCTATGGTGGCAGAGCTAGAGCAGATCCACTTTTCTACTCTGCATCTTCGCATAATATTTTTACTTTTTTAAGAGGATCCTATAACTAGTAGAAAGAGTAGATACCATTTTTGATAAGGAAAAGTTGAAGGAATTAGGCTATTTTTCCAGAAGCATAAAAAGGTTTGCTTATTTGCTGTAGCAAGAGGTCATTAGAGCAATGAAGCAATTAGGTCATATGGGTGATAGATTATTGGGCTGAAATTCATCTTCCTCAGTTCAAATATAGTATCCTACATTTACTAGCTGTGTGGCCTTGGGCAAGTCACTTAACCCTGTTTGGCTCAATTTCTTCATCTGTAAAATGAGCTGGACAAAGAAATATCCAACAACTCTAGTTTGTTTGCTAAGAAAATTGCAAATGGGATCAGGAAGTTTGGACACAACAGAAAAACTCCTGAACAGTAGCAACATGGTAGGTATGTTGTAAATACTACTGTGTGGGGTGAGGGAGCTAACATTTCCCCTGCTCTAGAAGGAAGAATGAGAACCTCCTTGATGGTAGAACTGGAAAAATCAGAATGATATCTAAATAGGGGAAAACTTAAAAATGAAAACCACTTTAGAGTGGAATAGATTGACTTAGAATATAGTGAGTCCATCATCATTGGAAGTCTTCAATTTGAAGTTGGATGAACATTTGTAAGGAACTTTGTAAAATGTCCTCAGATGTGGTTTGAACAAGATGAAGTCTTTGATCTCTTTCTATTCTGAAGTTCTGCAGTTCATCATTCTATATTTTCACAGTGAAGGGTTGAGTTGAGGGGAGCAGAGTGGAATGTTAATATGATATTCAACTCAAATAACATTCCCCATTTTCTACTAAATATTCTAGTGTTTGATGACAGTTTTATCTGTGTCTTTATTCTCATTTTTAAACCCAAGAAGAACAAAGAAATAATGCCCAAATAAGGAATAATTTACATGGTACAATTAGAAGGTTAAAGAATTGGGATAAAAAGATCAAAGTAAGCAAATTTATAAAGCCTGAAGGGTCTTCTAATTCAGTGTCACAGAAAATCCAATGCAATTTCAAAAGAATCCAATGTTTTCAACTAGACAGATAATGATTTTAGTTAAGAATTATCACCTAAAGGAACCCAAAATAGATTTCTTTGAAGTGGTCAAATACTTAATTCTATGGAAAAGAGATTCTTACTTGATTAGAAATATTTGAGTCTATTGGGTGACCTCTGATTTTACTTCTAAAAATAATAAGTTGTGCAGTGGTAGAAAGATAAATTTAATACAGTCTCTTTAAAATAAAATTAAAAAAACCTACAAACAAGAACGTCCTTTAAGCATTTTAGAATATGGTGAGGACTACAAATGTTAGTGAATGGTTGTTCATTTTGTTTTTCTCCCCTTACTGGTAGATTATCTGGATTCCAAAGATGATTGTAAATCCAATTCAGTTTTAAAAATTATAAAATACTGAGTAAACAGAGAGAATTGTTCTATATTACATGAGAGAAAAAGGTATAAATAAAATATGGAATTGATAATCTATATTAGTAAATATAAGATATACAAACTAAAATATGGCAAAACCATTAGGGAAAACATAAATACTCTAAATTCTAAATATGTGGACAGTGTAGGGAGGGTAGATGAAGGATGACCACCTGAAAGAGGTATCATTTTACTCATCAATTGGTTATAATTTTAACACATCAAAATGGTGGGAAGAACAGGGAAGATTAGGTCAGTACTTATTGGACTTAAGGAATTTAGAAATCGTTGGGAGGAAAGAGAATTTTGGTTTTGGATGTTGTGATTGCGATGCTAGTGATGCATCTAAGTTCAGAGCAAAGACTTGGAAGATTCAAAATTTCAAAATTCCAGAATTTTCTCAAACATTTCTTTGGAAATTGGTTATTTAGTTTCTTTCCAAAGACTTTCAATAGCAAGAAATTCAACACTTCTAAGCACTGCCCATGCTATTTGTGGATGTCTCTAATTATTAGGAAGGTTGATTTGTTTTTATTTCTTTCTATATTTAGCCAAAATTTGTATATGGGAGTCATATGTCATTGCATCTAATTCTACCCTTTCTTTGGAACTGCATTCTGATATTAACAAATG
>JAQQSK010010771.1:0-12552 GCA_028658325.1 Potorous gilbertii | reverse complement strand
ACTAATGGGGAGAAAATTTTGGAACCCAAAATCTTGTGAAAATGAATGTAAAAAGTTAAATAAATTTATTTAAAAAAAAAAAAAGATTCGTTATTTCTCTTAAGGGAATTTCTATCTTCAGAGTCACCTAAATTTGGAAGATTAGAGACATTTTTCCCATTTTCTTTTCTTTTTAATTTATGGAATAAAACAAGCATTTCTATAACATAGTAGACTAAAAAGATGATTGTACATGGAACTGCAAATCTATCATGTACAAGTTGATATTCTTTTTAAATACATAATAAAATTCTCATGTAAATTTCTTTTTTCCATTTTTTTCTTCTCTCCCTACACACACATCTTTGACTTTTTCTTCTTCCCTCTCCCCCATCTTTATCTGAATCCTGTCATTCTGTCTCTTCAATATGTTTTCATCCATCTCCTTCTTTTTACCTTTCTGGTTAATATCATTGTTTGGGCCCTCATCACAACTCACCTGGACTGTTATAGTAAAATCTTTAATGATCTGTGCTGTTCTATTTATGCCTCATGTAGTTGACAAAACAATTATCCTGAGACTCAGATCAGACAGTCAGTCAATAAGCATCTACCAAGTGTCTTCTCTGTGCTAGGCACTGTGCTAAATGCTCAGAAAATAAAGGCAAAAGACATTCTCCTGTTATCAAGGATCTCACAGTCTAATAGGATTGACAACACAAAAAGGAAACAGAAGTTTCGGGGGAAGCAGAGGAAGGGAGGGTGGGTTTGGTGTGGGAGCATGATGAAGTCCTGTAGCCAGGTGGGAAATTTTGAAGTATCTGACCTCCTTTAAATAAAGAATCTTGGAAGAGGTTTCCAATATCCACTGTCTGTTCTCTCTAATCAGAGCAAGCAAGGGGCCTCAAGGGGTAGGGATAAGGAGCAGGGATAAATTTCAGGCTAGATGCCATTTTTCAGGAAACTGAGTATACAGAGATCATGATGAAATTAAGGTAGGAAATGATCATATCCCTCTCCTGGTCTAAAACCTTCAATGTCTCCTACCACCTGATGATAAAATGCTAACTCTTCTTATCGCTTACATCCCTGCACAATATAATCCTTCCCGTGTGTCCAGTCTTATTTCACAGTGCTCTTTTTGTATAGTCTATATTTCAAAAACTTGTACTATAAATGGTTCCCGGAATATGACACCTTTCCTTCTGTACATACAGAAATCACTAAGTCTGGTCTACATCACAGATCTGGAGAATCTGGGTAAATGTTTTGGCCCTCCCTTTTTGCTGGTGAAGAAGTCTGATTTTTTTTCTTTTTTAAAAATTTTATCTTGTGTTTACAGTACCTAATTTTAAGATTGAGGTTGATATTATACAATACTATCCAGATATTTTACACATTTCTGAGTTTCTAAACTTTTTCTGTCTGCTGGCCTTTGTGTGTCATATGTGACTTCTGATAAGCTCCCCCAAACCCCTATTTAATTTCTTATGCCCACCCACAATATAAAATTCCAATGTAGAAGGGATAATTTCACTCTTCTACACTTTTTTTCCTTTGAGAATCTTTACCTTCCTTCCAGACTCACCTGAGGTATCACCTCCCCCCACCAAAGAAAAACCAAAACACCACATTTCTGATAGTATAGTTACCATTTTTTTCTATTTCTTCAAATTTACCACTGATATAATCAGAGACATTCTTTCTCTATTGACCCTCTGGGACTATATATATATATTTTATTACATTTTGCAAATGTTGATGTTATATTCCCACAATCCAATGACAAGGGGCTTTAGCCAATCTATGTTATGAAACCAGATTGTTAGAAAAGAAGGACAATTTTGTCTCACGCAAAAGAGGGATTGATCAGATTAGTTAGAAGTAATTATGCATCTGAGCATGTCATCATTAAAGCCCATAACAGAGCTGGTGTTCTCAGACTCCACATCTGGCAGGTCTGAGCGCTTCTTGGAGGTCTTGGAGATGTGGACAGCTCCCCAAGATGGAAGGGGAATGTTTATTTTATTTAAGGTTGGGAGAAGCATTAAGGAACAGACGGAACAGTTAGCCTTTATATAGCACGTTAAGATTTGCAAAGCACTTTACCATTATATTACTTTATCCTCAAAACAACCTTTGGAGGTAAGTGCTATTATTAGCTCAATTTTATAGATGAGGAAACTGAGGCAAACTGAACTTAAATGATCTTTCTAGAGTCAAAAACAGGAAGTGTCTGAGTTAGATTTGAACTCATGGCTTTCTGACTCCAAGTTCAAATTCTCTTTGCCATTTGCCTCTGATGATTTAAAATAACCTAGGAGGTACTTCCCTATATTCAGTGCTTGTATTTCTTTAAATCTTGATCTAAATTGTACCATGCAAAAATGTTGCACTGTATATTTAGGCATCAATGAGTTAAGATAGATTATATACATACATATACACATATGTGCATGTATATATGCCTATACTTATACATATATGTATATACATATATGTATGTATATGTATACACACACACATACAAGTTATCCCAAAATTTTTGGTAGAGTTTTGATCTTTAATGGTATGCTTTGCCTTCAATTATGATATATGTATATAAGATATGTATATATGTACACACATTTATTTGTGTGTATATTATATGTGTGTCAATTTCTGGAAAAACATGTTTTATACATATATGTGTATGGAAGAGTCACAGCTGACTGAGGAAAAGAATGTTCTTTTGTGTGTGTGTTTGTGTGTGTTTATAGAAAAAAACATGATTGCTTGAGAAAAAATACTAAGTTCTGTGTTTGTTATCTATCCCGTTTGGAGGATACCTGTTCAAAAACATAACCGAGGTAACCCTCTTCCTGATGGGAGCTTACCTTAATTACAGGAAGAGAGCAACAAAAGTTGTTCAGTTGTGTCCAATTCTTCATGATTGCATTTGGGGTTTTCTTGGCACAAATACTGGAGTGGTCTGCCGTTTCCTTCTCCTCATTTTACAGACGAGAGAATTGAAATAAACAGTGAAGTGATTTGCACAGGGTCACACAGCGAGTAAGTGCCTGAGCCTTGACTTGAAATCAGGAAGATGAATCTTTCTGACTCCCTCCGCTGTACCACCCAGCTGCCCCAGAAAAACAAAAGTATGGCAGAGCAATTACCTTCTCAATCCCTAGTCTGTAAAGAGATCACAAATACCGCCAAGTCTTATACAGAGTGGATATGCTACGGTTACTACTGAAAAGTTGCGTATCAGTCAAATGATTTAAAATGCTTTAGGAGAATTTGCCATTTAAAAGAACAGCATGCCTCTTGTCAGAACCAATATCTGTCTTAACATTAACAGGATAGGACAGGTAGGAATGTCCCACAATTGGAGAATAGGTGAGTTTACTCACTTGGAGCAGGAACTACCAGCAGAAAAGACAAAGAAATCTACACATATGGGCATCATGGCAATCCAACCATAGGTGGCAGGCAGATGTTTTGGAAAGCAGTCAGCACAGTTCTTGGGAGTTTGGCAGCAGGCAAAAGATGGGGCAAGTCAAGCATGAAGGCAGTCAGCATCACAGGGAATCTGACAGCACATAGTGAGTGTCCTGTCCCATCTGGCCCATCTGAGGAGTTTGGCCCAAGGGACTCTCAGAGCCAGGTGGATATCCCCCCAGGAGAAGAGGAGATGCTGTGGGCCAGAATGTCAGGAAGTAGACAAACAATATCCCAAGGGGTAGGGGGGTGGGGGCACAGCAAGTCTGAATATAAAGACTTAGATGTAGGTCATATGCCAGGTGCAGTAATGGTATGGGGCTAAATCTCATGGAAACAAACTAGGATCAAAGAAGCTGAGACAAAAACAGAGGCCAAGCCAGAAACAATAAGTCATTACCAGGAAAATAAGCAGATTCAAGATCAAAGTCCAAGTCTGGAGCACAGGCAAACAAGGGGGTGATTCCTCGGGTGGGCAGGAGCCCAACTGGGTGAAGGAGGTTGAAGATAATGGAAACTCATTACAGACAGCATGGAAAATGAAGATCTAGTCATGAAAACTGGGCATCAGGGGCAGGTCTTTAAAGATCATTGGAAGACTGGGAGAAGAAGATGATCTAAGATACTCATCTTAGGGAAGCGGAGGAGCGAAGAATGGGCACGTATGGGAGTAGGGATGGGGACAAGCCTGGTACTAAGTTACTAAAACTGGAATCTAACATGGTTACTTGATGTTTAAGACCTAGAACACAGAACCATGGAAACTCAGAGCCAAAAGGCACTTCAGGAGTGTTCTACACATCTTGTAAGCAGAAATCATCTCTACATTGTCTCTAATACATTGTTATCCTAGCTGTTGGAAAACCACCATGGGTTGGAGTTGTACCATTAACCAAATTAGACCATTCCACTTTGAGATGGGTTAAATTATGAGAAATGTTTCTTAATGTTAAGCTGAAACTTATTCTAAAACTATATATTATTCTACCTTCTGTGGCCAAACAGAAGAAATATAGCCTCTACTCCAAATGACAGTCCTTCAACCACTAGAAGATATTCTCTTTTCTGCCATAAGTCTTCTCCAAGATAAATATCCCAAATTTCTTCAATGATCCTCCTATGATGTGATTCACATTATACTCTCCATCCAGTTGAACTTTTACTGAATGTATTCTAACTTCTCAACTTTTGTTACTAGAGATAAGTCAGGGATCCAATGGTAGAATGAACAGAACATTCTATTACTTTATGAGTTCTATTTTTGTATATGATCTGGTGCCTAAAAACTATGCTTTCTAAGTATTAAGTGATTAATAAATGTTCATTGAAATTGTTGACCTTCAAATTGTATCATGAGCCTGTTTGGATATCTTTGGCAATACAATAAGTATATGTCGCTCAGTGATTTCAATTGTATCTGATTCTTTGTGACACCATTTGGGGTTTTCTTGGAAAAGATACTAGAGTGTTTTTTTTATTTTCCTCTTCACCTCATTTTACAAATTAGAAACTGAGATGAACATGGTCATGTGATTTGTCTAGGGTTACACAGATTGTGAGTATCTGAGGTCAGATTTGAACTCAGGAAAATGAGTCTTTCTGACTCCAGGCCAGGCACTTATTAGAAACTTAACACCAAGTTATTTTCTAACTGTTTGAAATAAGGAGGTATACCAATTTCTTCTTCCTTCATGAGAATCCTTTTAAATTCTTAGGAAAGAGGACACCTAAAAACCCTCAAAAATCTGCATGAAGGAGGTGGTTTTCTGTGTCAAATCCTTTGAAAGAGGTAAAGGAAAAGCTCTACTAGCTCATTCATTTGAACTATGACTTGAAATTCGGAAGATCTGATGTTACCTACAGTCAAGAGGTCCAAGCAGGCACAGAGACCTTCCTATACTGGAAGTCCTAGGTAGGGCTTAAAGATGTTAGTGTTCTGCAGGCTCTGCCTTACGAATTCTCTCTTTTTCTGGACCATCAGATTAATAGAGAACAGTTTGTCTTTTTGTTTCTGTGCCTATTTTCTGGTAGGCATCTGTAGATTTTTAACTCTCTTATGCTGGCTGCATGAGAGATCTCATCTCTACCCTAAGTCTGGGGCAAATGGTGCTTTGTAATTCTCTATTTTTTTTTAGAGAGGAATACTCATGCATTTTATACTATGTTATAACATTATTTTGGAAAAGTATTTTAATGGATTCTTTTTATTTTTTTTCAAACTAACATAGAAATTTTCTGGCATTTCCACATGGTTGCTAGTCTTCATTAAATAACTCAGTCTAGAGGAAATGTAAGCATAGGGGTTTAAGGAGAAAGAAGGATGCTTAGTTGAAGGGTACAAGTATAGAGTGGGAATCCACAGTATGATAGATTTAATAGTGAACTTAATAGTTCTAGGCTGTTGGTCTGAAGTCCTAAGGCCCCTTCCAGGTAGGATCCTATAATCCAAAGGGCACACCTAGGCTAGTGTTAGGGACATGAGCAGGTCTGAAAGTAGGGTTTAAATAGTCATAGTCAATCTTTGGAGGGTAGGAGGGGCAAAAAACCTGGTAGGTGATTGAAGTTCATTCTGCAAAATAAATAATCAAATGAACAACCCTTCCTAAATGTCTCTCTATTTAATGATATTTGCATAAAGGAGCTTTTTCTTAATGTGGGAAACTTTTCACTTCCTCAAAAGATGTACTGTATCAGTGATATTAGTAGTTCCTCCTCTGAGTCAGATCATCAGCTCTTTAAATTCTGGAAGATGGTTTCATGAGTTGCTATAACCAAAAAGAAATTCTTCACCCCATCTGGAAGCTAGATTTCAGAGGTGATGAATAAGAAGAAGGCTCATGAAAGACAGTACTGGAATGCCTAACACCTGTGTTACCCCTAGGTACATGAAGAGAGAAATAACTGTTTTCCAGAGAGTCAACCTGTCATTGATAGTTGGAGTTGAGAAAGGAATCCTGAGTGGAGGTACCCTATTGTAGGCACTCACAATATAGCAAGAAGAGATAATACAAAAGCCCTCCACAATGGCTCAGGGCATATAGGTCATACATAAGTCCATGGGAAGGATAGAGAGAAGTCAAGAGTACTGTTCTTATTGAGAGGTATGTGTGTAGGACTCACACCACCTGGTACTAGAACTTTTCTTGAGTATATATTTGGTACTCTTTTCCAGTGCAAGGGAGCCATGCTCCTTAAAATTGACGCTTCCTTCAGGAGATTTATTTCTTCAACTTTTTATTTTCAATGTATCCTCATTTCAATTATTTTCAGTGTATTTTTCTGATACTTGTTGGCTGAATTATTTTCTCGCTGGCCCAGTTCTGATGAATGATTCATTGAGGGGGTGAGTAGTGACTCTCCCCACTAATACCTCTTGGGGCCAGGCTGAAGGGTCTGACTCCTCAAGATACTCCTGAACCTGGAAGCTTCTAGAACTTGAGTGTGAGCTTCTAATTTGACTTGCCTTGTTAGATTCAGCCAATCAGAGCATGACTGATTCTCTTTCGCCAATCACAAAATATTTCCTATGCATTGTCATCTGATTCATTTGATGATAAAACATGTCAGGCCTCCAAAACTGATGAAGGATTTATTTTTACCTAGTTTACACATTTATTAATTTCGATGGGCACCTTCTGCATTTACATTCATACGTGTGACTCTTTCCTTAGATAAATTGTAAGCAAGTAGTTAGAGTTCCTTTGAAGGAAACTGGAAGAATTAAGACCTGAAATAGGAACATACCTCCTATAGCTTTTAGTGTTCAACTGTCCTGACTCTTCAAAGACCCTCATGCAGACCCTCCTTTCCTCATTATTTTATATATTTTATTTAATATTATAATTAATTGTTCATATCCTTGAGCTCTAAGACCTGACTCCATACAACACCATTATATACCAGTTTCTCTTGTTGACGCCCATTATCCGACACAGTGGTTTTCAGAGCCTCCTATGACTATTCCAGCACTTTTCCTTTACCTCCACCACTCAACAGACACTCTTCATCTGAAGTTCACATTATCAACATTTTCTATTCAATTTAAATTATGGTGGTCATTGTATACCCACTCCCAGGCCATTGTTTCTCCTTTGTGGTGGAGTTCAGTACCTGGCACCCCATCTTCTTCTCTTCTCTGTCTTCTACTCATATATTAAGAGACTTTAACAGTCCTCTTGATGTTCTTGCAAATTACTCTAGCTGTAAATTCTTTATTTTCCTTGAATTCTTTTCTTCAAGAAACCTATTCCTTTATTCTTTCTTAGTCACACACAGGACTAGCTGCATAGTGAACCTCACCATTACTTATGAGGGCTCCATTTCCCTAATTAAAAATTCTGACATTCTTCATCCTGATCATACCCGATCAATCCCTCTCAACCAAATATTCATCCTCTTTGGGACTTCCAATCAAGGATGTGCACTTCTCTTCAATCTGTGACCTTTCTTCACATTTAAAAGTGCAAGGTGTCCCAAAAATCTTTGTGCAGTTTAAGCTTTAGTAGTTTTAAGTGTTGTATAAAAGTTGAAATATATTTACTTAAAAAAACTATTGAAAATATAATCATAGCCTTTGGTGAACTTATGTATGTGTCTAATATGTGGGAAAATTTCCCAATTTCCAAATATATTAAAGAGAGAGGGGAGAGAGAGAGAGAGAGAGAGAGAGAGAGAGAGAGAGAGAGAGAGAAGGAAAGAAGAATGGAAAGAAGGAAGGAAAAATCAGATGGATAATAACATACAGAGTTCAGAATCTAATGGCCACTTTTTCAGATATTCAAAATGGAAAATGTATGAACTAAGTTTAATTAGTTGTTATAAACACTCATAGTTTCCAAGCTATGCAGAATAAAAACTCTCAAAATATAGAGACCTAGGAAAAGAAATCAAAATTATGTGGGAACAGACTATAATACAAACAGACCATTGTATGCAAAGTGAAGTTCCATTCTAGAACTTTTGTTCAATTATAAAAAAGCAATCATTTTATCTAGTTATGCTATACTACCCCATACATTAAATATAAAAGAACACTCAAGATATGATGTATCAGGATCATTTATTTCTTCTATCTGACCTCCATTGAAGACAAGGTAAACAAAGTCATAATTGCTACAGTATTTATATGAGTTTTGGATTTGCAAAACTGTTTCCACTTATTATATCATCTAATACTCACAAAAACTTGTGAGGCAGTAGCTTTTATAACATCAGTTTTAGTGATCAAGAAACTGGGGGTCAGAGTGATTAAGTGAATTGACCAGAGTCACACAGGTATTGAACATCCAAGGTCAGGTGACAAACCAGGTGTTTATGACTCTAAGTTCATCACTCTACTGTGCCATCCTGCTAATAGAAAAATCTATAACCTCATAGAAAACAAAAACACATCTCCTCTAAGGTATGTCATGAGAATAAAGGCAAAACAAGAGTTAAAATATCACATATTTCTCCATCTCTTCCTGAGACTATCTGAAGAACCCTTCGCCCCTTCAGAATCATATTTCCTGCCAAAATGTCTGTATTCCTGGTTTTGTAAGTGCCACTGCTAATTGAAACCTCGTAGTAATGCAGATCAGAAATAAGGCAGCCAGGCAGCCCTGCTGAAAATCTACCCAGCAGGATAACCCCTTTGTTCTCCTCAAAATGAACTAATTCAAGGAAGGCAGAGTCTCTAGATCCTTATTCATGAATATATATGGTATTCCCTCTGCTCCTTCTCTCCTCCCTTTCTCCCTTCACTATAATTTTCTTGGTAGAAAAATAAAAGAACTCTAATAGTCTTGTAAACTGCATAATTGGGTTTAATACGCAGACTTGCCATTTCTAGGTGAACAGGGTTTCTACTTTAACAGAAGTTACACATGGGGCATTTTGAGATCACCTGTGGATAGACTGGTTAATTAACAGATTTAGACCTCTATTTCATTCCCTTTAAACCAGAGTAATTGAAATCAGGGTAATCACCACTGCCGCGTACAGTAATTTAACCCCCTTTCAAGGTTATTTTAACAATTATGTTCTTGGCTGAGCATGTTAGTAAATGCTGTTGTTATTTCCTGTACTCCTTGGCTTTCTTGATCCTGTGCCCCATGGCATGCCTTTCTACATGTGTTTAGTTTAAGAAGCTAGAAATGGCTTGTGTCCTTTTGTTGTTTCTTGCTGTAATCTATAAACATATTAAGGTTGACTGGGTGATATTCAGTAATAGGGTAAGAATGGAGGCCAAAGTCATCAGGCCACCACCTTGCTAAGGAAGAGGGGGAAAAAATAAAATAAATTCAAATAAATAGAACACAAGATAAGGGAGAGGAGGATAGATGAGATGATCCCCTGAGGTCCCTTCAAATCTCTGATTCTGTAAAATCCTATAACAGTCACTCACAGGAGGATAAATGCAGAATTTTTGTTGATGTGAAAGTGAACAAAAATACATCCAGTTTTACCAAATGAAGAGAAATGACTACTGCCATCTACTGCTGGAAATAGTGACCTGAAATAACTTTGAAAAGCAGTTGAATTCTTAGTACCTCCTACAGTGAAATGTTAAAATTCAAAAGTCAGTGATGGCTCGTAAACATGCCAAGAGGACACTGAGAGAAGCAAATGACAGCTGGGCCTATTCTGTTTCATTGAGTTGTTGATCATAGCTGAATAATAAAAACCATAATTATTAACCTTTATATAGCACTTCTTGTGCTGGGCACTGTGCTAAAGCTTTGAAGTTATTACCTCATTTGATCCTTACAACAACTCTATGAGATAAGTGCTATTCTTCTTCTTTTTTACAGATGGGGAAACTGAGGCAAACAGAAATTAAGTGACTTGCCCAGGATCATTTAATTAGTACATGTCTGAGGTCAAATTTGAACTCAAGTCTAGCTAACTGCAGGCCCAGAGTTCTATCCAATTAACCAAATTGTAAATTTTTTCCCATTTAGCTCACAGTTTAGATGTGAACTCATATAAAGGTTTTACTTCTTAAAGAGGCCTATTCACTGAATGGGTGTTACCTCACTTCTGAGTGATTACTTGGATAGGCCAAAGTCTCCCATTGCATCCTGGGCCTTCTGCAGTCATCCTGATGAATATCTGGTCACTGGAAGCAGATGGTTCAGGAGGAGAAAGTGAGGCTGATTACCTGCACAGCCCTCCCTCACTCAAAACAAAGTCAAGTGCAAGTCACATCATCATTTCTCTGATGTCATGGTCTTCTTTGAAAACGAAGGATGAACACAGTCACAGAATTTCAGCAAAGACTTTATGACTTATCTCTGTGTTCACAGAATCACAATCTTTTCTCTGTCTCTCTCTGTCTCTCTCACTCCCTCTCCATCCCTCTCTTTCTCCCCTTTCCCTTCCTCCCCTTCCTCTTTCTTTTTTTATATGCAATACATATATGCATGTATATATATGTAAATATAAATAATTTATATTGACATGTATATCTATTTCCTTCTCTTTTCATTTGTCTCTATCTCTCTATTTATGTAGATGTTTCAACCAACCAGTTCAATTCTTTACTCAGTGGTGTCCTTTTGGGTGCAAGGATGATTCCTTTTCCCCTACTTTTCTCTACATCTCCCTTTCACCTCCAATCATTCCCTGCTCCCCAGAGCAGTACACCAACCTCTTGGGTATTTGAAAGAAAATAATAATAAGCAAGAGGAGGAGGAGAAGATGAAGGAGAAGAAGGGGAGGCGGAAGAAGAAAAAAATTCATTTATATAGTGATTCAAGGTTTTCAGAGTGTTTTAAACGTATTATTATATAATCATTACAACAACCCTGTGAGATAAGGACTATTGTTATTGCCATTTTACAGATGAGGAAAATCCAGAGCTAAGAGAGATTAAATGACTTGCTTAGCATTACCCAGTTAGTGACTAATTGATGCAGGGTTTTAACTCAGGTCTTCCTAATTCCAAGTCTAGCTCTCTATTCACTAAGTACTATAGGGCAATCAGCCTTCCCTCCCTCAAATCAAAGTCAACGGCAAGTCATGTCATCATCCTGATGTCATGGTCTTCTTCGAGAATGAAGGACAAATACACATGTGGCAATATACAAAGGTAATGGTAGAAAACAGATAAAATAACAGATAATATTAAGTTAACAGCGTGTGAGTTTTATTTTTAATTTAAAAACTCTATTTAAAGTTTTATTTTGGAGGAGCCAAGATGGCGGAGTAGAAAGACACACTTATGCTAGCTCCAAAACCACAGCCTATAAAACATCTGTAAAGAAGAACTCCTAACAAATTCTGGAGCAGTGGAAGCCAAAGAACAACAGAGTGGAGGAGATTTCTATTCCAGAAAGACCAGAAAAACCCTCACCAAAGGTCCATCATGCACGGGACCAGCGCAGAACCCATCCCTAACTTGGCCGTGCAGCCCCAGGAGGAGCAGATCTGAGCAGGCTTCAGGAACAGAACCTCTGGTGGCCACGGGGGTCCCTCTACCCGCAGGTACTGCAGGTCAGTGAGAGAGACTTCTGGGCTGGCCGAGAGGAGAGTGAGGTGTCTCCATAACTCAAGCCCCCTCAGGAGGCAGCAGCAGAGGCAGTGGGCAGCCAGAGGCTCCCAGAGCAGGCAGGACCTTAGATCCATTACATAAGATCTCTGCATAAACCCCCTGAGGAAATTGAGCCTGGGAGGCAGCCCTGTCCCCATCTGAGAACCTGATTTAATCTTACCCTGAATAGCAGCCAGGCTGCCTGCTGAAAGCCCTGAGGCTGGGGAGCAGCATTTGAATCTCAGACCCCAAGCACTAGCTGGGCAGATTTAGGCGGAGGTGGAGAGGAATCTCAGAAGTCAAGTAACTGGCTGGGAAAATGCCCAGAAAAGGGAAAAAAAAATAAGACCATAGAAAGTTACTTTCTTGGTGAACAGATGTTTCCTCTCTTCCTTTCTGATGAGGAAGAACAATGCTTACCATCAGTGAAAGACATAGGAGTCAAGGCCTCTGTATCCCAAACATCTGAAATAGATAGCCAATGGGCTCAGGCCTTGGAAGAGCGCAAAAAGGATTTTGAAAATCAAGTTAGACAGGTGGAGGAAAAACTGGGAAGAGAAATGAGAGAGATGCAAGAA
>JAQQSK010010770.1:0-12553 GCA_028658325.1 Potorous gilbertii | reverse complement strand
GAAAGTATATGTAGAACCTATACAGAATTGTATGCTGTCATGGGGAGGGAGGGGAGTAGCGGGGGGAAGAAGTGGGGGGGATAAAATCTTAATTTTAAGGAAGTGATTGTAGAACATTTATAAATAAATAAAAACAATAAAGAGACTAGTAGGAGAAGCAGTAAAGCCTGAGAAGTTGATGAGTTCAGACTAGAACAAGAACCTGATGGCCTGATACACAGTGAAGAAATAAAATGGTGGAATTTGGGTTAAGATGGCTATGGGAATGGTCCCAGAGGAGCCCAGCTCTCACATATGTACTCCAGGAAAAACCTAAAAAGGGTGCAAGACTGAATAATCGTTAAGAAATCCAAAGAGATAATAGAAAATGTAAGAAATCAATTATCAAAGGCAATTGACCTGGAAAACAGGTCAAGAGAAGGTCATTTAAGAAGCACTGACCTCCTTAAAAACCTGAACAAAACAAAACAAAAAAGCCTGATACCATATTTCAAAAAATAATAACATGAAAATCACCCAACCCTTATAGAACCAGAGGGCAAAGTGAAGATGGAATCAATTTACTCCCTGAAAGAAACCTCAAAACAAAAAATTCCCAGAAATGCCTTAACCTGAATCCAGAGATTCCAGGTCAAAGGCCAAAGAAAAAATATTACAAGCAGCCAGAAAGTAACTGTTCAAGTATCAAGGAGCAATGCTTATGACCATACAGGAATTTGCAGCTAGTATTATCAGGGAGAGGAAATCCTAAGTTTCCAATCAAGAACTATGTCCAAAGGGTTATGAAAGTGTGCATACCCTTTGACCCAGCAATAGCACTTCTAGAGTGGTATCCTAAAGAGATCATAAAATTGAGAAAAGGACCCACATGTAAAAAAATATTTGTGGCAGCTCTTTTTATGGTGGCCAAGAACTGGAAATTGAAGGAATGTCCATCAATTGGGGAATGGCTGAGCAAGTTATGGTATATGAATATAATGGAATACTATTGTGCTACAAGAAATAATGAACAGGAGCACTTCAGAAATACTTGGATAGACTTATATGAACTGATGCTGAGTGAAGTGAGCAGAACCAGGAGAGTAACAGCCACAGTGTATGAGGACTGTTTCTGATAGACTTAGTCCTCCACAGTGAAACAAGGACCTAAAATATTTCCAAAGGACCCACAATGCCAAATACCATCCATATCTGGAGTCAGAACGCAGAATGAAGCAGACTATTTTCTCTTTTATTATGCTTGATTTTGTTTAGTTTTACTCTTACTTTCTCCCATTTGTTTTAATTCTTCTATGCAACATGATTAATGTGAAAATGTGTTTAATAAGAATGTACGTGGAGAGCCCATATAAGCCCATATAAGATTGCATCCTGTCTTGGGGAGGAAAGCTTTCCTTGGGAAAGGAAATCTTGTGGAACTGATTGTTGAAAATTGAAAACAAATGAATTAATTAATTTTTTTTAAAAAAGCTTACAATCAAGAAAAAAATTACCCTGAAAAAAACTGAGCACATTCCTAAAGGGAAAAAAATGGATCTTAAATGGAATAGAAGACTTTCAAGCACTTTTGCTTAAAAAATCAGAACTGAGTAGAAACTCCAAAATACAAACAGAAGCGTAAAGAGAAACCTAGAAAGATAAAGAGCAACTGGAAACGTATGTCCCTTTTGAACTGGACAAGAGGAGATTGGAGACACAGGCACAGAGTTTGGTGTAAGAATATATTAAATTCAACAGAGAAATAGAAGGGGACAAGGAGAGGAAAGAAAATGTGGTTAAAAGAGGGGGTAGAGTTGGGATTCAGCTCTAACCTGCAGTCCAGCACCTAAACCTGCAGAGGAATAGCCAGGGCAGGAGTCCCAAGCCAAAAGGAGCTGGCAGTTCAGCTGCTCTGAATCTGCAGAACCTCTCAGCAGGTTAAAGTGACTGAGTCTGGCAGTAGTTTACTGCAACTCAACCACACACAAGCCAACTCTACCAGAAACAAGTAAAAATCTTTTCTATATATTCTAATTCTCTGCTTCGGAGGGTAGATTAAGAAGGTGAAATTAGAAGAAAAAAAAGGGCAAGAACCTGTCATCAGATTCCGGGTGAAGGTAAGAGAAGAGGGGCAATGGACTAGAAGCAGATTGCTTCAGTAGTTTCATCACACCACTTTTTCATCACCTTTTTTTTCTTTATAGGAAGATTGGGGGAGGGGAAAGAAGAATATGTATAAAGGATATGAAAGAGGGATATACACAATTACTAATCATAAGTATGACCTTGAGAAGGATGAACTCATCCATAAAATGTAGGAGAATAGCAACATGGATTAGAAAGTAGATTTCAACAATGTTGTTTACAAGAAACATACTTGAAACAAAAAGATTCACACAAGAGTTAAAATGGAGGCTGGAGCGCAATTTACTCGAGCAAATTTTAAAAAGTAGGGGCAGCAAGTATGATCCTGGACAAGGCAATAGTAAAAATAGAGTTAAAAGAAATAAACAAGGAAATTACATTATGCTTAAAGGAACTATAGAAAATGAAATAATGTAGTTTCTTAATATTTATGCAACAAATGGCATAGTTTCTAAGTACTTAAAAGAAAAATTAAAATAATTAAAAAGAGACATAGATTAAAAAAAACCCCCAATAACAAATGAGGATCTTAATGTCTGCTTTCAAACCTAGAGAAATCTAACAAAAATATAAACAAGAAAGAATAGAATTCTGCATAGAATTTTAGAATATTTAAGATTGATAGATTCTGAGAGAGGCAAAATAAAGAGGACTGAGTACAAAGAAACATTTTTGCCTAGCTTACCCAGTACACTTTCTCCACAACAACAGAAAATATAGACCAAATTCTGATCGGAAAAACCAAGAAAAAATCACAGTGAGTCATTTTTTCTTTTAGCCTAGGGCAGCTTAGGTAGAAAGACACAGAGGTCTGTGGGCAACAAAGAGAAATGGCCAGGATCACAGGTAACGGCAGTGGTAGGAAGCATTCCAGACCTAGGGAAAGAAAGGACCAAAACAGATCAACAGGGCAGGAAGTTACAGGGAAGACCAAGAGATTCTTGGGGATCCTTGAATTAATGTTGGGTGCAGGAATGGATGCCACTTGGCAGCTCTGGGTCATGGATCCAGGGAAGAGAGGAGCAGTGGCCAAGAATTGTGGATCTGTCCTGTCTGTGTCCTGATTAAGGAACCTGATCCAGAAACAGAACAGTGTGGCTCTGAGACCAAAAACAGAGCAATAGGGATTCAGCTCTAACCTGCAGTCCAGCACCTAAACCTGCAGAGGAGTAACCAGGGCAGGAGTCCCAAGCCAAAGGGAGCTTGGCAGTTCAGCTGCTCTGAATCTGCAGAACCTCTCAGCAGGTTAAAGTGACTGAGTCTGGCAGAATTTCCTGCAACTCAACCACACACAAGCCAACAGATCCAAACCTGGGTTAGGAACTTACAAAGGGCAGATCAAGAGGGAAATGAACAGACCTCTCCCTGAAGCACATTAATTTGGGAAAACTGAATACTGTGTGTATGTTCATCCTTAGTTGCTGAAGAAGACCATGCCATCAGAGAAATAATGACATGACTTGCACTTAACTTTGTTTTGAGTGAGGGAGGGCTGTGTAAGGTCACCAGCCTCACTTCTCCAGAGCCATCTGAATCCAGTGATCAGATATTCATCAAGATGACTGGAGATGACCCAGGATGAGGCAAGTGGGGTTAAGTGACTTGCCCAAAGTCACACAGCTAGTGAGTGTCAAATGTCTGAGGTGAGACACATGGTCCTCCTGACTCCTGCACTGGTGCTTTATCCACTGTACCACCTAGCTGCCCCTGAAAACTGTGAAATCAACAGAAAAATGTAAAAGGATAGAAGTTCAGGCCAGCCAGCCCCTCCAAAAGAGCCAAGAATTGATGTAAAGTCTAAGATTAAGGAGGCTGAACAAGAAGAACCTGATCATAAAAAGGTTCCATGATGGCAGGGAAGCTCAAGACACAAACATAGAAGAAGAGAATGACTTGAAAACATCTATAAGCAAAATCTCAAAGGAAAATGCAGATTGAATACAAGAAGAACATGAATTCTTAGAAGAATTAAAGAAAGAGATTTAAAAGATTCTAAAAACCAAATAAGAGCTATAAAAGAAAGATATGAAGAGAGAATTAGCAGTTTCGTAAAAGAGGTACTTACTCAAAATTAGTATTGGCAAAAGGGAAGCTAATGACTCTATATCTGAAAAAATAGAATAAAATGAAATATCTCACAAATAATCTTAGAATCATTGGAGTATGTGAAAGCCATAAACAAAAACAGAAAGGGGGCTAGATATCATATTTCAAAAAATCATTTTAAAAAACTGTACATATATGTTAGAGCCAGAGGGCAAAGTAGAAATTGAAGGAATTATATGGTTAGGAAAAATAGGATGGAGGAAAATACACAAATAGTAATTGTAAGTGTGAATGTGAATGGGATGAATTCACACTTAAAATGGAAATGGATGGCAGAATGGATTAGAAGTCAGAATCCAATAATATGCCGTTTACAACATTTAAAAACGAGAAATACAGAATTAAAATAAAGGACTGGAGTAGATTGTATTATGCCTCAGCCAATGCAAAAAAGAAAAACAAAAACAAAACCGGATAGTAATCATGACATCAGAGAAAGTCAAAACTAAACTAGATTTAATTAAAGGAGATAAACTGGGAAGCTATATGATAAAAGTTACTATAGATAATGATGCAATATCAACATTAAATTTACATGCACCAAATACCATAGCATCTAAATTTTAGAAGAAAAGTTAAATGAATTATAGGTGGAAATAGATAATAGTACTGTAATAGTGGGAAACTTTAATCTTCCCCTCTCAGAATTAGACAAATCTAAGTTAAAAAATAACTAACAAATTAAAGAAGTGATTAGAATTTTAGATAAGCTAGATAGTATAGCTATCTGTAGACTGTTGAATGGAAATAGAAAGGAACATAGTAGCATTTTCTTAGCAGTACATGGTACTTTTACAAAGATTGACCATATGTTAGGGAACAAAAATTTTGTAACTAAAAGCAGAAATATTAAATGCTTCCTTTACAGGTCACAATGCAATAAAAATTATATTTAATAAGAGACCATAGAAACATGGAGACTAAACAACCTAATCTTAAAGAATGTGTGGGTTAAATAATAAATAATAGAAACAATCAGTAATTTCATTAAAGAAAATGACAATAATGAAATAACATATCCAAATGTATGGGATACAGCAAAAGTAGTAATCAGAGGAAAATTTATATCTCTTAACTATTTCTATCAATAAAAAAAGAGAAAGAGAAGACCAACGAACTGTATATGCAACTAAGAAAACTAAAAAAAGAACAAATTAAAAATCCCCATTTAAACACTAAATTGGAAACCCTAAAAATTATAAAATTGAGTGTAAGAAAATCACTGAATTAATAAATAAAACTAGGAGCTGGTAATGAAAAAAATCAACAAAATAGATAAACCATTGATTAATATAATTTTAAAAAAGAGGGAGAAGAAAACCAAATTACTAGCATCAAAAATAAAAAGGGTGAATATGCCACCAAAGAAAATGAAATCAAAGGAATTATATGGAATTATTTTGCCCAATTATATGCCAATAAATTTAACAACTTAAGTGAAATGGAAGCATATTTACAAAAATACAGACTGCCCCAGATTAGCAGAAGAGGAAATAGAATTTCTAAGTAGACCTAATTTAGAAAAAGGAATTGAACAGGACATAAATGATCTTCCTAAGAAGAAAGCACCAGGAACGATGGATTTACAAGTGAATTTTATCAAACATTTAAAGATCAACTAATTCAATATTAAATAAATTATTTGGAATAATAGGCAAAGAGAAGGTCCTACCAAATTCCTTTTATGAAACAAATATGATACTGATACTTAAACCAGGAAAATAAAAATAGAAAAAGAAAATTATAGACCAATTTCATTAATGAATATGGATGCAAAAATCCTAAATAAAAATACTAGTTGAAAGATTACAACAATATATTACAAAGATTATACAGTTTGACCAAGCAGAATTCATACCAGGAGGGCAAGAATGGTTTAACATAAGGAAAGCTATTAACACAATTGATTACATCAATAATAAATGTAACAAAAAATCATATGATAATATCAATAGATAAAGAAAAAGCATTGGCAAAGTACAACACTCATTTCTACTAAAAACACTTGAAAGTATATACATAAATGGACTTTTCTTTAAATTGATAAGAAGTGGTTCTGGTTCCAGGAGCCAAGATGGTGGAGTGATCGGTAATTGCTATCTCCCTCCCCTTGTTGACTTTGAAGAGACCAGAGAATATCTCCCCAGGAAAATCCTGGAACAGTGGAAGCATCAGAAGGGGTAAACAGACTCTTAGACTGTGAGGCTAGAAAGATTACTAAGGAGGGTTCCTCTTGCAGTGCAGGATCAGAACTGTCTCAGACAGCTCCACCTCAACAAACTGGGAGAAGATCCTGAGCCCTGGGGGGGGTGGTGGTGAAGCCAACAACTGCCAACACTAGGACCCCAGGAATGCCTCAGCACCCCAGGGGAATCAGGAAGACACTAGTGCAGATGGGATCACCAACCACTGAGCTTGCCTATGCTCTAGCTCAGCAGAGGAGACCTCCAGGCCAGACCACACCTCCCCCACACTTAATGAGCTAGCTCCAGGGTAATTGCAGGGAAACCCAAAAAGACCTCACCTGGCTTCTGCTTTCCAACACCAGTCAGCTCAGCACCAGGTAAGTTGCAGCATTTTCGCTTCTAGCTGAAAGAACCAGAAGCCACAACACACAAAGCCTCAAGTTTTAGGCACAAGAAATTTGGAACAGAGACCCCTGTGCTCCAGACACAGAGATCTACCTTAAAAGTCAGGAAAAGGATAATTGTCATGAGCAAGAGGCAAAGCAGAAAAGAAAAGAACATAGAATCTTTCTATCAGGACAAGGACCAAAACACAAATACCAAAGAGGTCAGCATTGAGACTGTACTCCCAATATGAAACTTCAGAAGGGAATATGAACTGGTCTGAAGCACAAAGAACCTTCTTGGAAGAGTTCAGGTAGGATTTTAAAACCAAAATTAGAGAAATAGAAGAAAAACTGACCAATGACTTTAAAAATATGAAAATAGAAATCACAGAAGGATTTAAAAGAACAATTGGACAAATGGAAAAGGAAGTACAAAATCTAACTGGAGAAAATAACTCCTTAAAAGGAATACTTGGACAGAAGGAAAAGGAGATGCAAAAGTTAACTGAAGAAAACAAATTGATAAAAAATAGAATTGGTTATGTAGAAGCTAATGAATCTATGAGACATCAAGAATCAGTCAAACAGAGTCTAATGAATGAAAAGATAGAAGAAAATGTGAAATATCTAATTGGAAAAAAACTGACCTGGAAAATAGATCCAGTAGAGAAAATCTAGGGATTATTGGTCTACTAGAAAGCCATGATGAGAAAAAGAGTCTGGATAATAACAGCCAAGAAATCATCAAGGAAAATTGTCCAGAAGTTCTAGACCTAGAGGGCAAAATAGTCATCAAAAGAATCCACCATTCACCTCCTGAAAGGGACCACAAACTAAAAACACCAAGGAATATCATTGCCAAATTCCAGAACTATCAAGTGAAGGAGAAAATACTGCAGGCAGCCGGAAAGAAACAATTAAAATATCAAGGAGCCATAGTCAGGATCACACAGGACCCTGCAGTTTCTACATTAAAAGATCAAAGGAATTGGAGTAAAATATTCTGTAAGGCAAAGAAGCTGGGACTACAACCAAGGATTAATTACCTAGCAAAGCTGAGCATAATATTTCAGGCAAGGAGATGGATATTCAATGAAATAAGGGATTTCTAGACCTTCCTGATGAAAAGGCCAGAACTCAATAGAAAATTTGATCTTCAAATGCAGGTCTTAAGAGGCATAAAAAGGTAAACAGGGGGATAAAAAATCCAAAACATATTACACAATATGGGCAAAATGTTTACATCCCCATAAGGAAAAATAATACTTGTTAATCTTGAAAATTGTATATTTATTATGAAATGTAAAAGGGATGTACATAGATAGAGGGAGTGGATATAAATTAAATAATGTGATGATAGCAAATGTGATTTAAGGGTGTGAAGGGATTGTAATGGAGGTGTGAAAAGGAAGAGGCAGAAAAAAATAAATTCCATCCCAGGAAGAGGCACGAAAATGTATTACAGTAGAGGGAAAGAGGGGCGGGAGATGAGCATTGTTTGAGAAGTACCCTCATCTGATTGGATTCAAGGAGGGCACAACAAACTCAGTTAACTATAGAAATACAATTAGCTCTATAGGCAGTAGAAGGAGAAGGGGGAAAGAAAATAGAGGGGAGGCTAAAAGGGAGGAAGAAGTAGTAAGGGAAAAGGGTATTAAAAGGAAGGGGGGCTGAAAGAAGGGAAGGAAGACTGAGGGAGGCAGTGGTAAAAATTAAATTGATAAGTATTTATCTAAAATCACTAGCAAGCATTATTTGTAACAGGGATAAGTTAGAAGCCTTCCCAGTAAGATTAGGTGTGAAACAAGGATGCCCACTATCGCTGATATTATTCAATATTGTATTGGAAATCCTAGTAATAGCAATAAGAAAAAGAAATAAAAGGAATAAGATTAGGTAGTGACCTAATAAAATTACTTCTTTTTGCAGATAATAATAATATACTTGAAAAATCCTAAGGAATCAACTAAAAAGTCAATTGAAATAACTAATACTTTCAGCAAAGTAGCAGAATATAAAGTAAGCCCACACAAATCATCAGCATTCCTATATATTACCGATGGGATCCTACAGGAAGAGATAGCTAGTGATACCCCATTTGAAGTAATTCTAGATAGTATAAAATGCCTGGAAATATATCTACCCAAACAAACCCTAATCTATGTGAACAAAACCATAAACAACCTTTGTACACAAGTAAAATCAGATTCAAATAAATGGAGAAATATTAACTGTTCAGGGATAGGCAAGGTCAATATTAATAAAAATAACAATTTTACTAAAATTAATCTATATATTCAATGCCATCCTATTAAATTATCAAAAAAACTCATCTTGTGGAACTAAGAAAAATAATAACAAAATTCATTTGGAAGAATAAAAATGTCAAGAATATAAAAGGAACTAGTGAAAAAAAGTAAAGGAAGGAGTTTTATCAGTACCAGATCTTAAATTACATTGTAAGACAGTAATTATCAATACTATCTGGTACTGGCCAAGAAATGGAAAGGTAGATCAGTAGGACAGAGTAGAAATACAATCTACAATCTACAATGGCAAACTAATATAATTACCTAGTGTTTGACAAGTGTAAAGAATTCATTATTTGATTAAAAAAAAACTTTTGGGAAAACTGGAAAGCAGTCTGGCATAAATTGGGCATAGACCAATATCTTATGCCAGAGGTGGGGAACCTGTGGCCTTGAGGCCACATGTAGCCCTCTAGGTCCTCAAGTGTATTCAAACTTTATAGAATTCAAACTTTATAGAACAAATCCCTTTAATAAAAAGATTTGTTCTGTAGAACTTGGACTCAGTCAAAAGACCTCACCCAAGGACCTAGAAGGTCACATATGGCCTCAAGGTCACAGGTTCCCCACCTCTGTCTTACACCATTTACCAAGATAAGGTCAAAATGGAAACAGTCTAGATATAAAATGAGACATTACATAAAAATTTGAAGAACATGGAACATATTATATTGCCTATTGGTAAGGGTAGGAATCATAGGAGTCTAATTAGATAGAAGACCTGAATATGAAATTTGGATGAACTTAAAAGAGTAGAATGCACTTAAAAGAGAAATGCACTGGGAGTGGAGAATAAAAAGAGGAAGAATGGGGAAAAATATCTACATAAATGGAGAGCAAAGGAAGTTTATAAAATGAAGGGAAGAGATGGAAGAGGGGGCAGGAGATGTGAACCTTACTCTTATCTGAACTAGCTAAAGGAGGGAAGGACACATATATGCACACAGCTGGATATAGAAATTCTTACCCAATGGGGAAGTAGGAGGGAAAGGGGTTAAGGGAAAATGGGGAGGAATAAGAGGAAGGTAAAAAGGTCAGAGGGTTAGGTAAAATAAGTAAGGATGGAAATAAAATATACTCTTAAAGAAGGAGCCAGAAAAAAGAGGAGGAAAGAAGAATAGGATGAAAGGAAATACACAATAATCAAAATTGCACATGTGAATGGTTTGAACTCACCCATAAAACAGAAGAGTATAACAAAATAGAGTGGAAAGCAGAATCTGACAATATATAGTTTACAAGAAACACACCTGAAACAGAAAGAAGCACAGAGAGTTAAATTAAGGGACTGGAGTAAAATCTATTATGCTTTATTTGAAATGAAAAAGACAAATTAGTAATCTCAATCTCAAACAAAGCACACACAAAATTTTTGTTGTTGTTCATTTGTTTCAGTCATGTCTGACTCTTTGTGACCCTACTTAGGGTTTTCTTGGTAAAGATATTGCAGTAATTTGCCATTGGAGGTTTCCTTGCAAAAGTATTGGAGTGGTTTGTCATTTCCTTCTCCAACTCATTTTATAGATGAGGAGACTGAAGAAAACAGGGTTAAGTGATTTGTCCAGGAGCACATAGATAGTAAGTGTCTGAGGTCAGATTTAGGTCTTCCTGACTCTAGTCCCAGCACTCTATCCACTGCATCACCATGTTGCCCTGAAAACAAAAATAGACCTAATTTCAAAAAGATAAACAAAGAAACCATATTTTTGCTTAAAAAGGTACCACAGACAAAGAATTAATAGCAATACTACATATGCATCAAATATCATAGCATCCAAATTCTTAAAGGAAAAATTAAAAGAGATACAAGAGGAAATAGGAAAACTGTACAAGTGGGGGACCTCAATTTACTCCTTTCAGACCTAGATAAATCCAACCACAAAATAAATGAGAAAGAAATTAAGGAGACAAATAGAACTTTAGAAAATTTAGAAGTGACAGACCTCTGAAGAAAGTTGAATGTGAATAGAAAAAAATTATACCTTCTTCTCAGGTGTACACAGCACCTTCACAAAAATTGACTGTGTACTATGGCATAAAAATTTTAGAAATAAATACAAAAAACCAGAAATATTAAATATATCCTTTTCAGACCACAATACAATAAAAATTACATTCAATAGGAGGTCTTAGAAATATAGATTAAAAATTAATTGGAAACTAAATAAACTAATCCTAAAGAACGAGTAAGTCAAAGAATAAATCACAGAAACAATCAACAGTTTCATTAAAGATAATGACAGCTATGAGGTATCATACCAAAATTTGTGGGATGCAGCAAAAGCAATGCTTAGGGAAATTTTTATATCTCAAAATGCTTACATCAATAAAAGAGAGAAAGACAGGTGAATGGGCATGCAACAACAAAAAAATTAGATGAATAAATTTAAAATCCTCAATTATACACCAAAATAGAAACCTTGAAAATTTAAGGAAAGATAAATAAATTGAAAGTTTAAAAAAAACCAAAATATTGGCCTAATAAATAAAAGCAAGAGCTTGTTTTATGGGTGAAAAACAAAAAAATAGATAAATTATTAGTTAATTTGATTTTTTTAAAAAAAAGGATGGAGAAAACCAAGTTAACAGTATAAAAAATGAAAAGAGTAAAAGCACCACCAATGAAGATGAAAGTAAAGTAATTAGAGCTACTTTGCCCAATTATATCACAACAAAATTAAGTGGGATGAATATTAAAATTATAAATTGTCCAGATTAACAGAAGAGGGAATAGAATACTCAAACTGCTCTTAGACAAATAAATTGAATAAGTCATAAATGATATCCCTAAGAAAAAAATCCCCAGTATCATCAGGTGAATTTACAAATGATTTCTACCAAACAATTAATTCCAATATTATACAAAATATTTGAAAAAATAGTTAAATAAAGAGTCCTACCAAAATTCATTTTTTTGTCTTTATTAATAATAAATTTATTTATTTAACTTTTTGCATTCATTTTCACAAAATTTTGGGTTCCAAATTTTCTCTCCATTTGTCCCCGCCCCCCACCCCAATACGCCAAGCATTATAATTTCCCCTATCACCAATCTGCCCTCTTTTCTATCATCCCTCCCTTCCCTTGTCCCCATCTTCTCTTTTGTCCTGTAGGGCCAGATAACTTTCTATTCACCGTTACCTGTATTTCTTATTTCCTAATAGCAAGAACAATACTCAACAGTTGTTCCTAAAACTTTTGAGTTCCAACTTCTCCCCATCCCTCTCTCCCCACCCATTCCCTTTGGGAAGGCAGGCAATTCAATATAGGCCATATCTGTGTATTTTTGCAAGTGACTTCGGTAATAGTCATGTTGTGTAAGACTAACTATATTTCCCTCCATCCTATCCTGCCCCCTACTGCTTCTATTCTCTCTTTTGATCCTGTCCCTCCCCGAGTGTTGACTTCAAATTGCTCCCTCCTCCCATTGCCCTCCCTTCCA
>JAQQSK010010769.1:0-12553 GCA_028658325.1 Potorous gilbertii | reverse complement strand
ACTGTCGAGTATTGTTCTTGCTACTAGGAAATAAGAAATACAGGTAATGGGGAATAGAAAGTTATCTGGCCCTACAGGACAAAAGAGAAGATGGGGGCAAGAGAAGTGGGGAATTCTAGAAGGGAGGGCAGATTGGTGATAGGGGAAATTAGAATGCTCAGTGTACTGGTGTGGGGGGAGGGGCCACATGTGGTGAAAATTTTGGAACCCAAAATTTTGTGAAAATGAATGTAAAAAGTTAAATAAATTAATTTTTATTATTAATAAAAAGAAAAAGAAAAACATCAGGAATGAGTTTTGTTTTGAAATAAGAGTTTTTGATACAGCAGAGTGCTCAAAAAAGAATTTAAAATCAATTAGCAGACTGGGAGAAATGGAATCCATGACAAAGTATCTTTAAAGAAGTGAAATAGGTTAACAGATTCAGGAACACTGGAAGACTGAAGTGGAAGAAAAGTTGACAGACTAGAAACAAAAGGCAAAAGCATTAAAAGAACACATGAAATTTTTGCAAAACAGCTGGTGGATCAATATGCCCTATGAGAGCAGGCTCAATGAGTCGCAGCCAAGCAACACATCCAGTTAAGAGATCCTTCTAATTGAGGAGCAGTGTTAAGATATCTCACAAGGACATTGGGAACAAGCATTCCCCACTTTATGTGTATAACATCATGTGCAATCTGTGTACCTGGGGTAACTATCCTCCAGGGCATCTGACTAGTGAGTTTGAATTGGAGTGAGGAGTGCCCCTGAGGTGCTATACTGTAGAACATTTCCTTCAATAGAACAAAACAAAATGTTAAAAGTTTCATTGCAGCAAAGTGTCTCCCATGCACATGATAAGATCAATCACATGTTTTTTAAATGTTTTAAATTTTCTTTTTTCAATCAAGGAAAGTCCAGTTTTTCTCTATCCTACCTCCACCCTCCCAATTGAGAAAGCAAGAAAAACAACTGCTGTTACAAATACATATAGTCAAATCAAACAAATTCCCACATTGTCCATCTCCTACAAAAATAATTTCTCATTTTGGACTCAGGGTTCCTCACCTCTCTTTCAGGAGTGGGTGCATATTTCATCATGAATTTAAGATCATATGCAATTAACTGATCAGTGCCATCATAGAAATCATTTTGTCCAATGATCTGAATATCAAAAACATAAAAGATGCTTGTACTTATCAAACACATAAGGAATATACTGTTTAAGGTCAAAATGGAAAAAATAATCTGCAGCAATCACAATGACAGCAGCACATATTGCTTTGAGGTTTGCAAAGGCATTTCTATACCTTGTCTCATGTTGATATCTGCTGAGGTTCTCTAGATGTCCTGCTTTATACATACCGTCATGCTGCTGGCACTGAGCCTGGGAATACCATGACTTCTCCTGAAGATCCAGGACCACTTAGAGAAGGTCAATTTAATAATTAACACAGGGAAAACAAAGTGCATGAATAATACATATTACCCAGACTAGGACATGCAGTTGAATGAGAAGCCCATTGAATGTATATATATACATAGACACATACATGCCTACATACATACATGTATATACTGAGATGACTAACTTAGAGACAAAATGGTATTGGTATAAGAGGGTTCTTGACTTGGAGATGACAAACTCCGTTTTTGAATCCTTGATATAGTGTCACACCACAGGAAATCACTTAACCTCTGAGTGCCGTAAGTAACTCTCTAGGACTTATCTACTGAGTCATAGGTTTAGGCTAGGAGATAGTTTCTGTGCTGATAAAAGTCTAAATCCTTCATGCTTTTGATGATAATAGCTTACGTGTGTCTAGCTTATTATAGTAACAGAGCACTTCACATACAAATTATCTCCTTGAGTCCCACAATAACTCTGTAGGACAGGTATTATCACCACTTGACAGGTGAGGAAACTGGCTCAGAAAAGATGTGCCTGGCCCAAGGTCACATGACCATCGAGTGGCAGAGAGAGGACTTCAAATGACTTCATATGGATCCAGGTTTAGCATCTTTCCTACTAAACTTGAATGTACATTCAGTTCAGAATCATCATTCACAGTCAGGTTTACCAACTCAAAGCAGAAGATTTGAGTTTTGTAGAGTTATATTGAATGCTGGTGATTTATTGAGGAGAAGTGTTCAGGCTGAAGGGTTAAACAAAAAGTAAAGAAGATCTTCCTTCTCCCACTCCCTTTTCCCAATAAATCCATGAAAAAAAAGCTCCTTTTCTGATATGACCTACCTCCTTCCCCAGGCTATCTCAGGGGCCTGACAGTGAGCCAAGTACCCTAATCTCAATGATGACAATGCAAGTTTGACTCCCTAGTGGATTGGGAGGAAGTTAATGGTCTCCAACTCATTTTAAAATTACTGCTTTGGGGACTTATGTTGTTGTCATTGTTCTCCATTCTTGAAGAGGACCATGATGTCAGGAAAGAAATGTTGTGAATTGGATTAAAGTGAGGCAGGCCTGTGCAAAATCACCAGCTTCATTCCCTCCTTTGGAGCCATCTGGGTCTAGTGGCCAGATATAGATTAGGACAACTGGAGATGGCCCCTTTGGCGGAGCCTATCATTATTGAAATCTCAAGAGAAATGGTTCATAATAAATGTCCCTAGCTACAGAAATAATTTCTAACAGTGGATCAGAGATTGGACTTTCCAGCCAGGAGGCAAGAATAGAAACTTTCCAGACACTATATCCTTTACTGAGACTGAAACTAGCTGAGTTGGTCAACCCTGTGGTAGTACATACAGACTGTGTGGGCTGTGCGTCTGGGTTGACCAGAGATGTTTATGAGAGATACTGGATCAATGAAACCTGAAAATTTTGAAAGGACCTCATACCTGGCTGCCAGTCACACTTCGTGGATCACAGAACGCAAAAGGAGTGGAATAAATAAGAAGCTTCAGTTCCCCCACATCTTCCCAACACGTGTTTTTACAGGCACTCCAGCCCTACTGTGGTATGATCATAATAAGCAACAGTTTATACTCTGCTGTGTACCCCTTGGCACCTTGCTACTTCTCTCTTTGGGTCTAGGAGGGAAACTGTCATTTCAGTCGCTATCCTTGGTGCTGCTGCTGGGGAGACTACCATTAAACTACTCTCAGCTACTTCTCATCTGCTCTGCTGCAGTTACTGATATCCCTGAGAAAGCTGTCCCTCCCTCTTTCCCTCTCACCCTGTCTCTCTCCCTCTCTCTCATTTCTGTGTCTCTTTTCATCTCCACACTCTTTCTTCTTTCTCCCGTTCTCTGTTTTTATTCTTTTTGCGTGGCCTTTCTCAGTGCCTTCAATATCAATAAATCATGTGATAATGATGTTTCCATGCTCTCAGAGTGAAAACTCAAAATCCTAATAGTCTGTGCAGGTCCAAGTTACTCTCCACCCCCACCTGTGGAGCAGATTCAACATCTGTAAAATGAGGAGGTTGGATTTGGTGACCTCTAAGACTCCCTTCAGCTCTAAATTTGTATATATGATCAACAGAAGTTAATATGCCAAAAACTTAACCTGTTCTAACTGCAGGCACTGCTACTGAATGAATGCTTAAATATTACTGAGAGGAAATTTGTAATGGAAATTTCTGAAGGGAGAGACAATAGCTTAGATAAGCCACACTGTAGTTTACCCCAAATTCTTTGGTTTTTATGATCCCAATGTCAAAAAGAAGCAGGAAAAGTGTGTGTGTGTGTGTGTGTGTGTGTGTGTGTAGCAGAAAGTAGGGGAAATAAAAATGAGAAATGTAATTAGAATTTTAGACTGAAAGCAGTATTAACTCTGAAGTTTCAGTGGTGCGCATATGAGCTTTTTTTCCTCCTTTCCCCATTTTTACCTTAATTATTTTTCAGGTCTTGGGATCCATCCCATGTTTTTGTGATATTTAAATTCATCTACTAGTATTTATTAAAACTCTACATGCACTAATATTTTCTATTTGGTGTAGTCTCTCCAATGTCAGAATTACAGAGGGGTTTGTGAGAAGCGCTATAGAAATGTAGAAATAGAAAACAGTGGGTTGAACAACTGGGGAGACAATTAATTGACTGCCTGACATGTATTTTGGGTGTGTGACAGGTGCTAATGAAGCCTGTTTAATTATTTTCTGAATTTCTATCTGAGAAGTAGTGCCAGAACTGAACAGAACTAATGAAAGGCTGAATCACTCTAATCAAAGTCATCTTTTCTCCAGGAAGAAAACCTCAATCTTATCCGAGGTTCTGTGTGCACGTAGGTGTCTTTTCTCCTATAAAGAAACACAGTCAAATTACTTTAGCAGTTGAAGGACAGGGTGGAGTTCTGGCCAAAGACACTGATTCATGTATTTTAAGGGGTATTATTTAGTGCTGGGAAAGGGACATTGGATAATTATGTTCAAAAATTGTTAACAAACAGGAGGGGTGGTGGTCAAAATATTATAGTCTTTTGAATGGTGGGGTAATCTCGTAGACACACTATAGGTGGAAAGGAAGAAATAGCCTTCAAATCAATATCCAGTTATGACTAAGTACAAAACGCTGTCCTTGGTTCTGGGGACACAGTGACCAAAGTGAAATAGCCCCTGCCCTCAAGATACTTAAATTCAATTGTCTCTGTTTATTCGTCTAGACTTTCTCATAAATCTCAGGCTGATTTCCCAATTCGTCACTGTTAACTGATGTCCTGTTCTCAACTATCAGGCCATGCCACATTCCCAACCTGTCTCTACAGTGGTGTTTTTGGTTGACTGGTTTCCTATCCCACTGCTATCCTTGAGATTTTGAGCAAAACAGTATTATCACTAATTTGTTTCTGTTCTCTGGAACCTAGCATCTTAATCCCACATGGCTAATGATGCTCTTTTCTTTGTCCCTTTTAGGACTCCAGAAGAGATTCTAGCTCCATAGTTTTCTGGTAAGCATGTATGTGTATATTCATATTATAAGCAACACTTGTTTTTAATAACACATTCATTTTTCAAATGTATCCTTTCCTCTTCTCCCCTGCCAACAAATATCCACGTATAACAAAGATTAAAAAGAAAATGTTTGACCAAATCTAATATCATGTTGACTAATGTGATGGTATATGGAATATTCCAAGTAAATTATCCTTTCTCAGACCCTGGAATGAAAGGATGGACATGCCTTTTGCTCCTCCTTTAGCACCAAACTTATTTTTTTTTTATAATCATGTAGCATTCAGTTTTTAAAAACCGTCTTCCACTTACACTGGATTGTATGTATTGTCTTCCTTGTTAATCTTACCTCTGCCTCGGCTCATGTATGTATTCCCATGTTTCTCTGAATTCTTTGCATTGATCAATCCTTATTGCACTCGTTACATTTTTTCATCATAGTCTGTAGAGTCATCTCCTACTCACTGGGTACCAATTGTTTCCATTCTCTGGAGTAAAATATGTTATCAGTAAACAGAGATTATTCTGCTCTCATCTTTTGTTTCTTTCTCCTACCTTATTGTTTATTTGAAAATGATCTAAATAAGGAAAGTATAACCCTTAATTGCTTGGTGTGTGAAAGCTCATCTCATGGCAGTGTCATGAAGGCCTTCCTCCCCACAGGGAACTGTTTTCTTTCTTATCAAACTGAAATTACTTGTCCTATCAATGGATGGGCTAGAAACTTCTTTTTGCTGTCTTTGCACATCATTAATGAATGGGAAACACAGAGGTAGGAATTTGAGAGTGATGGTCCTGGAATTTGCTCTCCTTGCAGTTATTTATAGAACCCTGAAAACAGTAATAAGGAAAACAAGCGTGAGTGCGAGTCCCAAACCATGAGAGATCATCCCAGATACCCAGGGACCTTTTAAAATGTCCAAGGAGCCATTGTAGAGATTTTACGTCCAAGACTGTTTTGAGGTTATCTTGTTTGTTTGTAGGAATCCATTGGATTAGAATTACTGCTTTTTCTCTTTGGTTCAAGGATTTAACTGGGCATTCCATTTGCTAGCATGTTTCCCTACAAGTCAGACCTATTCCTTTGTGGTAACTTGTGTTTGCTTGAATGGCTGTGTACTGATATCTGTTGGATTACTGTACCCATTATTTGTAGAGTAACTAATGTGATTGGTATAAATTTTATATCCCTACTACATTAGTGGACAACATTTTGCCTAGAATACATTATAATAGCTCAGAAATGTTCATTTTCTTCCTTTTTTATGTAGAGAAGTGTTTTAAGCAGAAGCAGAACATGTCCTTATTTTGATATGAACCTAGACAACTTGTCCAAAATCACTATGAACTTCAGGTTCATAGGGTAAAGTGTGTCTGCTGGCCTAGAAATCCCCTGTAATCAATCCCAACTGCTTGTACCTGTTTGTGGCATTCTATACTTCCTTGGGGTTCTTTTAAGTTCACATTTCTCTTTAAGTAACCTAACTGACCTACTGAAAAGTGAGTTAGAAACTGCATATGAATTTCCCTGTGCGTTGGCTAGAATCCTTTTGGGACGATTTCAGCTTTGCTGTGATGAAGGGAACCAAAGAAATTTTTTGTCTGTGCCTTCAAAGGGAAGTCATCTTTTAAGAAAGATCCGTGTATGAAAATGAACAGCTGAAGATTTTTTTTGTACATATAGATCCCCAGTTGGATTGCTCTATATGCTAAAGAGAATTATGGAAGATTTTTCATCCAGAACAGTTTGATTTCTCACCTAAGGGTGCAGGGGTGCCTTCCAGTTGACCCCAGGTCCTTATAACTAAAGGGGAAAGCATCTAGCTGTTTTTTGCCCAATGTTCATTATTAAAGGAGCATGACTTCCCAATGTGCAACTGGTTCATCCTACCAACTCTGGGTCCTCAGGGGCAACTCTGTTTGGGGATCTAATTTGAGTTTCCCTCAAAAAAGGAGAAGTAAAAGAGATAATCCAAGTATAATATGAATCTAGTATGAGACAAGTCATTTATTCCAACAGAGAAAGCACTGATAAATATAAGAGAATCACAGAGTGCATTAACAAAATATATTAAATAGTATTTGCTATCTTATCACTACTAACACAATCTAATAAAAATAATAATATTGATGCTAATGCTTGAGCCTTGTTGGTACACGTAACAGTCTTTGCAAGACTGCATATTGATCATGTTATATAGTATCCCAATGGTCACTGAGCAGTCAAAGAGGCAAGCTCCATCTTTCTGCTAGTCTTTCTCTGATGCCAATCCTTCCCTTGGTGCCAGCCCACTTCTGATGCTGAGCATGTCCTGTGGAAGACTAAGTCATCAGTTGTAATCTCGATCTAGACTTTAATGCTCAGGAAATCGATGCTAAAGAAACACTTGAGGAAGCCGAAGGAAGGCCACACCCCAAGTGTTGAGGTAAAGAAAGGCCACTCTTTTCTGTACTTTGCTGAAATCACAAATTGTTATTTCCGGGGTTGCGTCTAAGAGGGCTTGCCAACTAGAAGCTACCTTTTCTTTTAGCAAGTGTGGCACCCTGACATCATTAGTTCGTTTTCTGAGGAACCAATCAGAGGACTTTATCCAATGTGGCTAGAAACTATCTTTCCCTTAGCTGCCACATGGTCCAGGAGAACCAGTCAAAGGATGCTCTGAACATGTTGGGGAGGAGGAGGAGGTCTCATTATACAGGTATGAACAGGAGGTGAGGTGTTACTGGGCAGGAGACTTCTGGGGCCCAAGGCAAATTGGGTCATGTCTAGTGGTGAGTTATAGGGTGATCATATCTTGTGAGGAGGTATGAGGTCATGTGACCCAGTGACCCAGGTCTGCTTCTGGCACATTGAGGAGGTGGAGTAGAAGACTGCTGAGTGGGACCTCTGAGTACACATGTTCCCCAATCTATTTTGTGGATATTTACCTTGTCCAATATTTGTCTTTTCTTTAAATTCAGTTTTATTTACTCTGCATCTGGTGCATGATTCCTTGTCCTGAGGTTTGGAGATTGCCAGTTTGTGCAAAATGACTATTCTGCCATCTTGCCAATCACTTCATCTGCCAAATTCCATTTTCTAGGTGTTTTTGGGTGGGAAGGATTTCTGGAAAGCTACTACTTGGCCATCCTTCTTTGCTCAGAGATGACATTCATTCTGTGTCACCACTTTAGAATACTCATCATCTATCTTGTAGTACCTTTATTTAATAACCCATTTCTGTTGGTTTCAAGCTCAATGGCACATTCCCAATCACAAGGTCCTAAGTAATCCTTGTTCTTTCTTTCCCTCTTGTTCAGGTTGGGAACAGTCTCCTGATTCGTGGCCTAACGGCTCACTCAGGCCTGCCTCTCAATTCAGAGCCAACAGTTATAGTCCTGAAGCTTCATCAATTACAGAATGGATAGAACTCTCTTGGGGTAGGAGCCCATGCAATTTGAAAGCAGAAACAGATGGAGCCTATAAGGGAGACTGACCCTTAGTGATAATTTTAATGATTAGATAGAAACCAAATATTGGCCCTTCCAAAGGTGGAAGGGGCTAGAAAACTGTTACAATGTGAGAGAAAGAATGGAAAGGAAAAGTTCAAACTTTCTTATAAACCAGTATAGCTTCTGATAAACAAAATTAAACAAGCGTAGGAATACTTCGAGGGGCATTCCTTCAACCAGGCCCTGCTGCCCAGATGCCCAAGGACAATAGCCTCTGAGAACACTCAGAATGCTATTGGCAGGAGACCCAGATGGCTGCTTAACCCATTAGGTGGTAAGCAAGCTTTCCCAGGACCCATTAACCACCAGGGAATGTGGAGCAGCTTCACTAAGCTAGCCCTAGACAGGTGGCAGACTGCCCAGTGACAGGCTTTTGTATTTAGGCTCTGCTCCTATTTAAGACCACAATAGTAAATGGCCCATCATGCTGCCTTGCCAATCTTAGGAGGAATGGATGGTATTTTCCGGAAGTTGCCTTGTTTGCCTTTCCTTTTTTTCTTTGGGCATCCTATATGGCCTCACAGCTCCCTGCCAGGCAGCACTACAGTCTAACCTGGCACAGAAGAGGGATTGAGGGACACCTATGTCCACTGCAGGTGAATCTTGATGAGGTAGATTTGGTGATTGTTTGCAATATTGAAAATATTTGGACAGGGGATATTCCCTCTTACAGATAGTCACTAGAGATGTGGAATGTGGCAGATTAATGAATCAACTAGCTGCCTCTTTTGGTCAGGAATCCATTTTCCAGTGTTTGCTTGTGTGTGTGTGTGCATGTGTGCGTGCGTGTGTGTGTGTGTGTGTGTGTGTGTGTGTGTGTGTGTGTGGTGTTTTAATCTCAAAATAGGAAGCGATTTTTTTTAAATGCCATAAAATGAACTAGATGTTGCACATGTATAAAGCTTCCTTTTTAAAAGCAGCATGGCTCTTAGGTGTTGGCAGTGAGATACCTGAGAAACTGACCTTACTCTTTCCCCACTCCACAATACAGAAAAGAATGTTGAAGTAACCTTTAAGCAGCTCCTCCTGCAAGCACAATGAGGAGGATATTTTTAAATAGCTGTATGACTCTTTAAGTCAGTTCCTCCTGAACATTACTGTTCATCTCCTCCCATTCTGCAAACAGCAAGGAGACTACACACACACACACACACACACACACACACACACACACACACACCAATATGTGTGCATTATTCAGAACATATTTTAAAAATAATCATTTTTAACAGTAGTGCATATTTCCTATGTATTATTCCCTGTTTCTTGGGTTTAAATACAATTGTGTAGGTTGCATTATTTGATTCATTTTATGCTTTGGCAAGTGGGCCTTTAAAAATGCTCTCTTGAGTAAAATGAAAAAGACATAGAGGCAGCAAAGTATTACAGAGATAGTGCTGGGCTTGGAGTCAGGAAGACTTGGTTTTAAATTCTGCCTCACACTAACCCCATGTGACCCTGGGAAAGTCACTTAACTTCAATGCACCAATGACCTTTCCCCCTTGCTTGTAATGTATTGTAGCCTGAATGTGTCCACCATGAATCTTCCCATTGCCCTTTGGATGGTCCTTAAGTTGAACTATTAGGAGACTACACTGAAAATGACAAAGCAATGTTATAATATAGAAACATGTGAAGAGTTCTCACCCAATAGAGACTAACACTTTAAGAAAATATGGTTACATGTTAGAAAGAAGAAACAACCATGCCCCTCCCTGCCATGGTGATCATACTCTCTCATAAGATTTGGAACTGGAGGGATTTTTAGAGATCATATAGCCCAGTGTGCTCATTTTACAGATGAGAAAACTAAGGCCCAGAGAAGGCCCTTCCTTTCAGATCTCTAGTTCTTTCCACCCTATCTTGCTACCATGGATGAATGTTGCAGATAGATTGCAGTTTCCATTCACATTCTGGTTAATTCACACTCCATGGGGCAGGTGATTTCAATGTATGAACAAAAAGCAATACACATCCCAGGATAAACTCCAATGAAACTTTAGAATAATCAGGGCAACATCATGAACTGCAGCTAGAGAGACTGAATCCAGTTAGTTGGTGCTGAGTGGTTAGGGACAACTTCCTGGAAGAGGTAGATTCTGAACCAAGGATAGAAGAGACATAAATTTATTGAAAGAAAGGAAGGCTGGGTTCACAACAAGGAGGGAGAAGGACATGTTCCAGTGAAAGCAGGAGTGAGTGAGCTGAATTTAGGAGCTGGAAAACACACTTGGGGACTATACGGTTCTGCTCACAAAAGACATCATTCAGAGCTGTCCACCCATTAATACCTGTCGTCAGTCTGGTGGCACTTTGATTTAAGAACCTGTTTCTTTTTGCTCCAAGTCTGAATTCAAACAATACCCCCACACTCTAGGCAACAACTAAAGCTCTAAAGGTTGACTCATTTCTCTACTTGGGAATTTCATATCACTGGTTCAGGAAACAACAGAATTTAACTTAGAAATTAAATGTAGATTAATCATGTTTTTTTTAAACAAAGGTTTTAATTATACAGTACCCTGCAGAGCTTGTTTATTTCATAATTACTGGAAAATGGCAAGTATCCCACATAATACCCTTTCCTCCTGAATATTAAAACATATTTGCACAAATGCAGATATTGACTTGGAGTACACACAGTGAGGAAGATTCCCACTTGTGCTTCATGGAATGGAGTTTGGCAGGCCTCATTCACTCAGCCAAAGTTCTTCTCTCTGCTAATGGCAAAAAATGCCTGTCCCTGTGGCTAAACAAATTCTAGATTATTCATTTTCCTTTTGGCAAGTTCTAAGGTGGCAATGCCCATGATGCTTGCTGTTTATCATGAATGAGTGTTGTGAGTTCCCATGGTACAAGGAAACCCATGCAAGCCAAGACAACAGGAATGAAAGGAAGAAAGTTTGGTATTGGTATGAATGCATATCTCAAGCATTTGTGATCAGTTTATTTTGATTCCCTGGACTTCTGAAACAACTTTGTGAGGCACTTTTAGGGTTTTTTGCTTGCTAGTCAACAAAGATGGGTCTGAGTCCCTGCTTTGACTCAAGCTAGCTCTGTGTCACTGAACAGGGCTTTTAATGCCTTCTATTTCTCATTTACAGGATACGTAGCATTCGTTGAGTTCTGAGAAATACCTAACCCCTGGATAAAATTCTTGCTCCCAGGTACCTTGCCATTGACTTAGTTGTCAGTGATTGAATTTGCAATATGTCTGAGATAGATAGGGGTGAATAGTAGTATCTTGGGTTTATTGAGAATTACTTCAATACTCTGATGGATCTGTGATCTCATCAAAGTGGGGACTCCCTCCATTGATGTATACCTTGTCATCCTTTGTGACTCCCTCCTATGGGGAAGAGAGTTCTTTACAATGAGTGATGGGTGTTCATCTAGTTCTCTTGATACTGTGCTAATGCCTATGGAGGCATGAGTCATCCATTGGTTGGTTACTCAGTAAATGAGCAGTCCCAGTCGGTTGTCTTATCTTACACCTATGTGAGTTTCTTGAGGGCAGGGAACAGGGCTCTTCTTTGTATTTCCAGAACTTAAGACCTGCCTGAAACATAGTTAGTGATTCAAAAATGCTAATTGACTAACAGTCACTAACTGATGGTGGCCTTTATGCTACTTGCCCTACTCAATTCCTGGTTGGTAATGTGTTGCAGTCTGCTCATCTTCATTGTACATCTCCACATTTTCCTTTGGGTGTCTCTCAACTTTAATCCTTTAAAGATTAAGATTTTATGTCTCACAGCCACATATATAGCCTGACACAAAAATATAGGTCTTTATTTCAGAGAGAAGCTTGAGGTCATTAATGATAATTGGAAGTTTCCCTAAGGCAGCCCAACCTACTCTCTTCCTCTTGTTCAATCCCCTGCCCAGATCTTTGTCCCTGTGCAGTGAATGGCCAAGATGCATGTGATGACTGCATGATCTGGACCCACTCTCAGATCCAGGGGGCTACATCTCCCTCTTTGGGTGGCCTAGAACATTACTACCTCCGTTCTCTCCCCAACAACACCTCTGGAGTATATTCTGCCATGTGCCACCTCAACCATTGCTCATGTTTAAGGTTTCCCCAAAGTGGATAGCAGAAAGATACAAAGGTACAAAATGATGTAAATCAGCTTCAGGACAGATATTTATTTCTCTCACATAAAA